>PVJO010004992.1:0-103342 GCA_004026905.1 Hystrix cristata | reverse complement strand
TGTGCGATGAGCAATAGCTGTGGACCTTACAGTTGCTGCTAACTGCCCTGGTGTGTGTGAGGGAGAGAGAGGGAGGGAGGGAGAGAGAGCGCGCTAGCGCGAGAGAGCGAGTGAGCAAGCGAGCAGAAAAGAGGTGGAGAGGGGGGGATAAGAAAGAGAGAGGAGGAAAGGAGAGAAGGCAGGAAGAAGGCAAGGGACGATACAACCATGCTGTGCTGTATGAGAAGAACCAAACAGGTAGAGCTAAAGATTTTTACTTCTTGCTGTTGTGAAATTAGCAGAGTAAAGTATTTCCCTGTAAAGGCAGGAAAAAATATTTTAACTGCTTCTGCTCTGGCATGGTGCTCGCGTTTCCTTAGCATATGGTAACTGACGATTGCAGCCCAGCTTTTATCCTTTTCTGTCTTTCAAGCTCTGGTTTTGGAATGCAGCTACTAATTAGGATGAGGGCAGGGAAAACATGCCCGGACAGCAATACGATTGCTTTTTTCTCTATTAGTAAATGCTCGGCATTTTAGGTCTGGTTCTGAGGGTGTGGATGTGGAAAAGGGTGTGGGGAAGATACGGGCTCTACCTACAAGATAGGGAGATGATCTTTTACATTATTTGCTAAAAGCTGAGTTGAAGGAAAAATATTAGGGGTCGGGTGTCTCCTGTCTGTAGTACAATTTTCTCACATGTGCTGCGGAAGATGCCTCATTTCATACAGGCATGCACTTCAAAGGGGCACAGGTATTTATGGGAAAACATGTGAATTTTTATTTATTTATTTTTCAATGAATGAATGAAACTGTGCTTTAGGGAAAAGATTAGAAGAAAACCTAAAGACAACTGGGACCGGGCGAGCCATTACCGGTGTAGAAGGGAAAAATCCCTTCTTTAGATCAGTAGCCGATTGTGCACCAGCTGGTCGGAGGAGAGGGTGGACCACGCCCCTAGGAGCTTCGAGCTCCGATGGGATGGGAAAGGCGAGCCCTGTATTACCTGTTGGAAATAGGTTTCGCTTTTCTCCTTCCCTTGCTTCTTTCCTTGGATTATCAGGGACCAGAGACGTGTGAGCATCCTGGATGATAAGCGTGGTGACTCATTTTCATCAGGAAAAGGGACACATTCAAGATTCGCAAGAATCCCCTCCGGCCCTCCCCGACTGCCTAGATTTTTCTTCCATTTCAAATTGCTCACTTATTTCGTGAAAGAAATTTTAGGAACTTGATTGTGGTGAGGGTGGAGAGGACCGGCGAGTTCGGTATCCGCAGTACTGTCATTGGCAGTGCCCTGACATTCTCCCAAAGAAGCTTTCAAACATTTGTTGGAACACGTTTGAGTGATTTGAGGAAGGTTAAGGAGGAAAATGGGTGAGGGATACCAGCGAGTGTGTGCCTGTTTGTGTATGTGTGTGTGCCTGTAGCAGGGTGGTGGGGGCAGTCTGGATAAAAGAAGCCCTTTGCAGATTGATTGTATTAGGGGTGGGGTGCAAGAGATCAGATCTGGGTATTATTTCTGTGCAGGTATTGGAAATTGAGCAATTTATAATACACCCCCTGAATGTGAAGGGGGTGGAGAAGAGTGGAGAGGGAACATTTGCCTGCCAATCTTGCACATTTAGCCAGCGCCCTGGAAGGAGGGGTGGGGAGTGGGGATGAAGGAGAAGGAGGAGGAAGAGGAAGAGAGACAGAAGCAGAAAGACAGAATAGTGGGTGGAAGGGCAAGGCAAATAAATAAATAAATAAAGTAGCGACACCCTTGGCTGTGTGGGGATGGTGGGAGAAAAGTCAGTGCTGGGTGAGGGTGCTATTTGCCGCACTTGTCTAAACTGCTGTTGGTTCCAGAGACTGATGCTTCCGCTGGGTCATTTTTAAAACTAGGACAGTTCCTCTCCTTGTCTTCCTTCATTATAATACATAAATGTTACAGATACAGGTGTCTGGGTTAAGCACACTGTGAAAGAAAGGTTCTAAGGTTACTCGCTTGGCGAGATGGGGAAATTAAATTTAAGAAGGTGGAGCCCTAAGGAAGCCAATGCTATTCATTAAGAAAGCTTTAATTTTGGAAAGAAAAATACAACAGCTTACAACTTGTTTCCATCCTGCTTGTACACATGCATCTCCTTTGATAAAGGAATCTATCTGTGCTTTTTACAAAGGGAATTGGAGGTGAAAGAATTCCCTTCCCCAAATGAGGCTGCCTTCACTGGGGTTCCATCTCCCTAGCAGCCTGGAGCTTTCCCTGTGATGTGAAAAGTGATGAAGATGAGAATGTGTTTAGGAAATTGTAGATTCACATGTTAATGTATAGCTTACTCATATTTCATATGCAACGGTCATGTATGTACTGTGTATGGTTATCACATGCCTTCCGGTGTTTTAACATCATTCATATACAACAAGAGAAGATGAAACATATAGAAATGGTCCTTTAAGCCCACACATTTTAGAAATGTGTGCCTATGTGTGAAATGATCTTGCCTCCTATATAACAGTATTAAATGTTATTCGCATTCATCAGTGTTTAAAGATATCATTAAATCAGAGAGAAGGAAATGGTGTATTTAGGGCGTGGGCTCACACTACTGACTAGCATTTATAGAGTGTGAATACTTAAATCTCCCACAGGTTTCCTGCTTGTGGGTGAAATGATGCTCTCTCATTCTTGCCAGTATCTGATGGTGTCCATTCTTCTAGCATCTATTTATCATTTTAGTTCTTAGCAGGGAATAAAATGAGGGCAGAAACCTGCAAAGGTCTACACTCTGCCACACCCATGAAATCCAGCAGAAATATGGGAGGGGGCTGGAGGACTTGCACTTCCTTCCCCTTCCACTGGAGCAGCATAAAGAAGCGATCTTGGATTTCTAAGTTGTAATACATTGCTAGTGGGTGAGAAGAAAGCATAAATGGTCTATATTACCTATCAGTTAGTACTACAGATTATTATAGGAGGAAGAAGAAAATAAAAGTAGCATGGAGATGAGAAGATGCTAAAGGAGCGGGCAAAGGAGGAGTAAAACAAAAGAATCACTGAGATTTTATTGGCTTAAGATTTTCAAATATCTTGGGTCTTACTTTAAGTTACTCAGTTTTTGCATGTACTGCAGATGATTAAAAACTCACAACGTGTGAAGTATGCCTACAAAGCACAAAAACTGTGAGGTGTTTTCTTTGTTTAAAAATAGTGACTTTAATTTGTAATTGAAGTGTGACGAATACCCTGCAAGCAAGTGACCCCCTAACCCTGCTAACATCTGCCTATTTCTTTATGCAACAAATAATCCTTCTCTTGGAGAGTGTGACTTGTCCTTTGAATTGCACCTTGCTGAGCCTTTCCCTTGCAGCATGCGGAAGGTGTGGAGGGATGCAGCCTGGCAGCTCAGTGCAGGCCATTCTTCCTAGTGATAGATTGGATTCCTACTAAATCTCTCTGAGCCACACCCAGTGTCACCCAGGGACTCCTTGAATTAATTAAATGGAGACATTCTACTTAATAGAATTGAAATTGCTCATTTTTTAAAATACTGGCTTGCACCACACATTTCCAAATTTAAACAGAAAGAATTATTTAAAGGGCATGTTTATTTTTTTTTTCTGCTCAATTATCTGGACTTGCTGAGAATCTTAGAAAATTCGTAGTGAATCCAGAAACGTGCTGATTTCTAGTGACTTTAATTCTTTCTATGCCAGGCTGCATACAAAATGAGCCCTGAGCTCTCCTATTGAGAATCTGTGCAACTCTGGTCCCACCCCCACGCCCAACCCTGGCCCAGGCAACTAGAATGAAAAAACACAGGGTTCATTTTCTTTCTTGCTGAGCTGGCAAAACTACAGAAACCTCCTTTGATGTTTCCTGCTAAAGGGCAGCACTCCTGTTCACCAAGAGGGAGCATCTGACAGGGCTCCTTCACTTGCATCATGGTGAAATTGTCAGTGACGTGCCTGGGGCTGGATTAATCCACAGACTTCAAAATATTTGTTGGCTGAGCCCCATCAGGAAAGAGTGGAGGTCTTTTGGGTCATAGAAGAGCATACATATTAACCCAATGTTCCCCTTGTTCATATTGATAAAGTAAAACACATCTAAAATCTTTCTATATTAATAGTTCAAAGAATGCACAGAACAAGTTCCTCTCAAGAGAAGAGTTAGCATTTAACTCTTTGCTTCCCTATTAGTCTTAATTGAGGCATTAGGGCAACCAAGCAGTGTCTGTCTTGATTGGGTGCAAGAATTCTCTCTTTTGCATTTCAGAAGTGTGGTCAGATTGCCTCTAGATTGTTGTAATGAAATCATTATGCTCTCTGAGATATTGGGAAGAGCACTATGCTGTGAGTCCTTAATTGATGCCACTTACTGATTCTGTGAATTTGAATGGATCATATCATCTTCGGCTTCAGTTTCCTCCTGCCAGATGTAATTGAAAACAGTAATAAAAAGATCAAACCCCCAAGCAAACAACAAACCCCACCCTGCTTGCCTTAAAGGATTTTTATGATGTGAAAATGATCAATGCCATTACAAGAAAATTTTCTCCAAATTTTCCAAGGTGAGGCTAGACAGAAGCACTGGTTTTTCACAACTGACATATGCCTACCTTTCCTGAAGTTTGCTCTTACACATTAACTCCTGCTGGTCACAGCTGAGTGCTTGGATGCTCCTCTGGGTTTTCTCCAGAGCCCCACTCTCTCATGCTCCGCTCTCTATTGACATTTCTTCATCTTGTGTGATATTAGCTCCTCTCCCCCAGATCCATAAATATGTTCTGGTCCCTTCTGTCTTGAAATATCCTCTCTTCACTCTACACCCTCATCTCTGTAGTGTTCTGGTTCACCCTCCTTTTAGACCAAAGTTCCTTAAAGTGTTCTACATTCATTTTCTCCTATTCATCACTCTCCATTCACTGTCCCACCCACTTATCCTATCCCCACAATTCCTTTGAAATCCATTTGGAAAGGGGCATGGCAGCCAGCTGCCCTTCAGCCTCCATCTTGTTTGATAGTTCTTTGGCATTTGATAGTGTTGCCCATTCCTCTTCCTGGTACTCTCTCCTCACTGGGATCTCTTCACAGTTCTTATTCTCCTTCCTCTCAGATGGGGCCTTCTCATTGTCCTTTGCTGTCTCCTTTCATGCTCTTCCCCCCAGATATCAATGATCTCTGGTCCTCAATCTTAATACATTCTTCCTGTCACTAATCCTAGATGATCTCATTCATGTCCAGAACTGGAACCACCCAGGTGATTTCCAAATCTGTAGATCATAGGTGTTGATCTCTTGATTCACAGATGTCTTGAAACATATCAAAGACACTCAAATTCATCATTTACAAAGTCAAACTTGGTTCTCCTATTTTGTACCACTCTTGGTCTTCCTTATGACTCTTATTGCTGTAACTGTCTATCCAGTTTTGGAGCTCTAGGAACCCGGCAGGCATCCCAAAGGTAATCTGTTTTTACAACTTCTATATCTAGTTACTAAATTTTTCAACTCCAGTTAAAAAAATTTTGAATATATCTTTGCTTTTCAACTCTATTATTTTTATAAATAACCTGATTCAGTCTTTTGATTATCTTTCATCTAGATAAAGTTATAGCTACCTATCTAGGCTTCCCATCTCCACATTTCTCTCCTTCCATTCTCCTTGCAAACAATGCTGGAGTTATCTTTATCTAATGCAAATATAGTCATATTATTTTCCTCATTAACACCTCTAAAATGGTCTTTTTTTAACTATAACCTAAAATACTAATTCTTGAACATGCATGCCATGATCTAGTCTTGCTTACCTTTCCAGGGCCATTCTCAAACACTTTCTGCCTCACTCTGTGACACCATGTCTCTTCCCACAATTACATTCCTATTTCAACCTGGAAAACTCCCATTTCCCCTATAAGAGTTAGCTCTTTGAAATCTTTCTTAACCTCCCTCATGGAGTATTTTTCTACCTTGTCGGTGTCCATGCTGTGTTTTATGCCATCTCTATGGCCACTCATTTTATTATATATATGTATGTCATTTGGTTTTCACATGCTAGTGTCCGTACTGTAAGTCAGTAGAGGAAAAAATTTAAAAAGTCTTAATTCTTTGTGTATCCCTAGTGCCTATCATAATTCTTGGTACATAGAGTAAATGCTTTTAACTATGTCTAATGTTTGCTAAATGACTATGGTACCAAATTTACAGTCTTTCTCCAAGTAATGACATTTAAATGGGTAAGATCATTAGTGGATTAAAATAATACACTGGCATGAAATTTTGAAGTGGAGCTGATCATCATCGAGTGTTGTTATTGAAAGGTTTAAAGAAAGCAGACACAAAAATGAGCCCATTCACAGACTGGATTGCTCCAAACTACCACAGCTGGTACTCTCTGGAAACCTCACTTCCATATTCTGCACCTCCACCAGTCATTGTGCTAGCCCCACCCTCCCAAGTTAACAGAGTCCCAGTTTGGATGCATGGTTGCTGCATTCTGGAATCTTTATGTGCCCTTCTTTTGGGGGCCCTGGTATTTGTGCTTCTGCTTACTCTGCTACTATTGCAAATAGACCCTAAATCAACTCTTTGCTGTTCTTAGCTGATTTATTTCAGTGACCATATCAACTTAAAAAAATTGGACAGTATTAATTTATGCTTAGGACTGCATACTGAAGAGTTTATTTTAATTTTATTTGGATTTCTTTCCTTCTTATGAAGTATCCACATAATAATATTCACAAATAGACACCTAGCTAAGAGGTAAAGAGATGGTGAAGGGTAAGCTGTCCCTTGTGTGTGTTAAATGTGTAACAATTAGATCATTGTGTCTCTCTCAGGCTTAATGGATGGAAGGGATTTGGATTCTGATGTAGACCTACTGTGCCCATTGTGGGGCACATGGAAACCACAGCTTTCCGTGAAAATGCTACATGGGAGACTTTAAGCAGGATATTTTCTCTGGCTGAACTGTTATGTCTTTGAGAAGACATAACAATGGGACAAATTGATTTGTAGGTAAAATTTGTCTCTAGCTGCTAAACTTGGGTAGTTTTTCTATATCCATATCCTATATTTTGCTCAATGTTTCCAGTCTCCTTGACACTGAGGTTTCTTATCTTCTTCTCTTCTCTTCAGATTCAAGTGAAGTTTGCCTGATAAACTAATACCAGTTCATACTAGTGTTTAGTATGTGAGGCTATGGAAAAAGACCTTTAAGAAAAAGACTGTTGCATACAACTTTCCCAATCAGTATATTAGATAAAACAGGTACTTTAAGCAATGTCTAGCACATAGTAAGTCCTCAATACATTTGAGGGAATAAATGTAGAAAGGAGGGATCATCATGATGGAACATTAGGGGAAACGTTTTGGGACAGACAACCATTTTCTGAGTGCCCATTCAGAGCAGGCTTTGTGTAAATGTCCACTCAACTCTGTTGGTCCTTCTTACAAGCTGATTGTGGTTAAAGTTACAATTCCCTCTCTTGCCTGCTTACTGTTTAGATCAGAGTGGCATAACTGCAGCCATTTTGGATTTAGTATGGGAGCATAATTTCAGATTTCCTTTTCTTATTTATTTACAGATCTTATCCTCTTAGATGTTGTTTCTTTAATGTCCTGTTTCATGTCTTTGTAGTGGAATAAACCCTTCCCCTGGGTTCTAGACCTGGCTCTGTCAATTGCTTATCATGTGATCTTAGGTAAGTAATTTAATCTTCATGAGCTCAGATAATTCATCTGTGTAGTGGGCACAAAACCCCCTCCAAATACCAGCTTGCCTTTTTTGCTAAGTTGGTGTAAGGTCCAACTAAAGTGATAAAAAAGTGTTTTGAAAACAATGTGTTTTTCAAATATAAGGTATTATTAATTGAGGAATGTTACATGTTGATGACTAAAGTATTCATGACTCTATTCAAACAAAAAGTACCTTTACTCTCTGTATAGAAAATATACATCTGCCATCCCTACTCCTCTCTTATTCTCTAGAAAGTATTAATCATGCTAATGACGTGATCTTAGCATATCTGTACCATTTTGTTTCTAAGCTTCAGTGACGGAATTTAGTTATAAACATTCAAATTGTCATGAGCTCTAGCTGTCATGTGTATTAGAAATATCCAGTGTTTTCCTTTTATTATTTTCCATTTCAACTCTTCTTTACATTCCCATCTCTTCTTTTGCTACATCTGTAGTTTTCCCCACCCCACCCCAAGTTTACCTCCAAACTGGGTTCTCAACACTAAGATTATCAGGCATGCTGTGCTCACATCCATCACATGAGGTCCCAATCAGGCAGAAGAGAGGAGAGGGAGGTTGGCCTGGGTGAGAGATTGAGAATCTGGGAGATATTGTCCAGCTGGAAGCACACTCCAAAACTTATCACTTGGGGAACAATTTAAATGTTCCTCAAGGCATCAGGAATAGACCTTGATTAGAAGAGGATACAATGCTGAACTTTGTAAATTTAGCTTTAAATACTATAAATAATCTTCTAAGCCCTTAGGATCTCCACAAAGGATAATTCAGTTCTCCTATGTCCCTGGTTCTAATTGGAATCGCCAATTTAACACAACACAAATTATCAATTTCTCATGTAAACAGTAGAATTATGAAAACTGAATTTTAAATACACTGACAATATTTGGAAGTATTTTAAGGTATGACAATTGGATCAAATTAGTACACAGAGCTTCTGTTTTTTCCTAGAATCCAAATGTCTAATATTAAAAAAAAGTATCACACATATTTTGCAAAAATACTTTTATATGCAATTATTATATAGCCTGCAACAGAAAAGTATGCTAAACGGAATTTTGGAATTAAACTGGTGCCTGGAAGAAAATGGTAATTTACTAAATTGCATTTGTAGTTGATTATTGGTCAGTATTACCTTTCATCCCTCACTTTAGTCACTCAACCTCCATTCATATACCCCTGTTAGTTATGTGACCTTTTATTTGGCACAGATAACAGAAATAGATGTTAAAGTACGATAAAAAGGCATAATCAGTTGAAAGGAAACTAGAGATTACATGAAATTAAGAAATTTAATAGCCAATCTATGGAAACCAGAGTAGATCCAGGAACTTCAAGAGTAGTAATTCATAAACTTTCTTTCTGAGACTTTGTATTCAAAATATTTAGTTACTAACAATCCCAGGTTCTCTGGAGAGAGAGAGAGAGGATGAATGAATATGCTTAGACCTGCACACCTGCTTGGATCAGCTACTACTGCTGGAAGAAGTAATAACTTCTTCCTTTCAGACTGAAAGAAGAACTAGGTCACGTAGTTTCTGAAAGCCCACACCTGTAAATCTAGCGATGGAGTAAATTGGCTGAAAGAGTCCCCTGTGTATGTCCCTATATAATTTTAATGAGGTAGTCATCCAGCTCAGGAAGGGCTTAGCTCAGATGTGGTGGACCATTAATTTTTCCCTTTAGTTGTCTTCAGTCTGGCTATATTATTTATTTGTACCACTAGTAACGTTCCTAAAAGAAATAGTAATCACACAGATAACTCAGCTTATATATGCGAAAAAAGGCAAATCTCTGTACCTGGAGATGACAAACCTCCAGATTCTCATTGTCTTCCAGAAGACTAACTGTGGCAGGTGCCACCTGTCTAAGACAAATTCCAGCTGTCACATATTCCTGCTAATTTGGAATCATGCGGCCTTCCCTAATTCGTTCTAATTTCTCTTTCTTTTAGCTTGTAGAATGAGCTTCTACAAATGGATTGGGCAATGAGGGGTGTAAAACATCTCAGTTTTTATCGGAGAAATGCTACTCCTTGACATTAGTCATCTCGTTTTGAATGTTCTTGAATTAATTCCAGCAATCATCACCATATTTATCTATTTTTAGCAAATTGGCACTTTCTAAAATATTGAGCTGTTGTCTCCATATGCACTAGTTTGATCTAAATGCAGAATGTTGGTAATTAGCCTCACATCCATTATTTGTAATCTCTGTTCCAATAACTATTCAAAATGTTGTTTTTAAATAAAAAATGGAAAAACCCTAATATCTTCCCATTATTGACTACATAAAAGAGCTAGATGAGGCAAAGAAAAAAATTAAGTAGGATGATCTTCAAAGGTTAACCAAACTCAGGAATTAGTTGCTTTTTAAAATAGCTTTAGAGCTACATAGTTAGCATAACTAACCTAGAAATTAGGTTTGCCTAGAAGCTGTCAGAATGCACGACCTCTGCCAATTCCTACTTTTCTTTGATTTGGAAGCCAATTTACCTTCTTTGAATATAAACTAAGAATTAAAATTTCTTCTTCCCTGGGCATTATAGTGGTTTCCTTAAAGGCTGTATTCTATGGTTCTAAAATTCCATCATTAATTATTTAAAAAAAAAAGAGAGGGAAGAAAGGGACTTTAAATTTTTTTTTTTTCAGTTTTAAATAGTTGGTTTGTAGTTAGATTTATAGGCACATGTTGAGTTAGGGCAGCTCACTTTGATTATCTGGACACTTACAAGGGTGCTAATGCAAGAGAAGAATAGGCGCTGAGTGTATTTTGTGTGGACATTGTATTTTAAAGTCCTTTCTCTTTAAATTTATGAAAAAAGTAATATTTGATTAGAGAGATGGGAAGGAATATTGATCCATTGTACACTCTCCCATTTCATTTTCATGGAACATTTGGAGAATTTTTCTTCCAAATCTCAGGGTTCTTTTTTGGGGGGGTCAGTATTTCTAAAAACTTTCTAAATTTTTTCGAAAAGAAAGAAAGAATGATTTCATCTCACTTTATAAGTACTGACTCTTTCTTTGATAAAATCTGAATTGGGGGTTTGATTTATTCAAATGTCTTTTTTCTGAAGAGGACAATTTGCATTATTTCCTTAACCTTTAAGGAATGTATAACCCTAATGAAAGAAAAGGGAATTGCTTTGTTTATTTTCTAGAAAATCTACTCTGGAGAACTCAGGTGGCTATCAAGTATTAATTTGGGTAAGTTTTTCATAGTAATCCTCATAATTCGATATGCCTCAGAGTTTTAATTAAAAGGTACAAGGTGATAGCTTTTTGATAGTTCAGCCAGATTTGTGCTTCCATACTGATAGGCAGTTAACTGGAGAGCTTTAGAGAAAACCTAAATACAAGCCTTGGTTTCTAGCACATTCTTTCTTCCATCTTGAACTTCATATCTTATAATTCTTAGGTGAAACCAGTAGAGAGGAGAAATTGAAGCTTATTATAATGGAAAAGGGAGGAAGATGCTACATTTGTAAAATAGAATTACCAGGTTTGGAATTGGACCGTGATCCTCTGGGAGCATTAATGGCCACAAGTGGCTCAGACCTCACTTCAGAATATCATCTGGAAAACACAATATGCCCCAGAGAAATAGGAGTTAGAAAATAATCCAAGAGGTTTGAGTGATAGTATACTTAAAAATACTTACCCATTCTTAAGGCTAAATTCAGTTATTTTCCTCATTTAACAGGAAGAAATTTGGTTCTTGGCTAAAAAAAGAAATGCCAATTCTGGCTTTATGGTTATTATATCATCTTAGGCTACACCACACCTTTCAGTAACTAAGAGTTTTCCTGCAAACCCTTGTTTTCCCACACTCTTAGTCCCGTGTCACTGGAAACCAACTTGTTTGCATACATACTGAAGTTTATTTTATTAAATATATCTTACCAAAACTATTACTTTTATTCAACTTGAATATGCAGGAAAGATCTATCTGTAAAGAACTAAAAGAAAACCAGTAGCAAAACCTCCTTTCTATAACTCAGAATTCCATGATATTAAAAGTAATACTTTCCTTTTATTCTTCATTGTCATCTGAGAAAAGATTATGTTAAACTATGTTCTTCCTAGATTAGACCTCTAATTGTCTGACTCTTGACGATACCTTTTAGAAATGTCAGCACATTCTCGGTTTCCTGGCTCTTAACATAGAAATAACTGGCATTTTTCTTCCGTTTTGAAGCCTTAATATCAGTTATCAAGTTCCATTTGCAATGTCTTTCTAATATACATAAACCTTTCTCAAGCAGTATTTTAGACTGAGGCCCTTAATCCTTAAGGCCCTGATGCCTATGATTGCCTAAAGTGAATTAATCCATCTAGATGCATCTAGATGGCTAATAGTTGCACACCACCCTTGGAAAAAGAGAAAATAGTCCTACAGTTTTTGTATTCTGTGGTTCAGATCAGAAATCCCAGGTGAAAAAAAGAATAGTCACCAAAATTCCCACTTTTCAGCATCACACTCTGCTGCTTATTCTTACATTTATTTCTCCTTTTGCCCAAATTTCAATAGTTTTACTGTGTTTACAGAGTTAACTCTAATTTGTTTATTCATGATTGTTTTGCAAGGCTCCTCAGAGTCCTTTACCAGTCCCCTATTCTTGCCTCTCTCTTCCACGGGGGCTGGTATTGATTAAGGTGGTGAATTTAAACTAATTTAGCCTCTGTGGGTTGTCATCTCCTTTAACAGAGATCAAAAGTATTGAACAAAGTCATCCTTAAGGCTTTGAACTTGTAACATAACATGTTCTATAACAATATTCATCTTTTTCTTAAACATTTTGTCCCAGTCAGACTTAATATGGATTTAAGTGTACCTTTGTTCAATCATTCCCACTACTTGAAAGTCCCCTTTTTTCCTTAGCTGTCTCATCCAACCTCTGTGCCGTGAATCAAGAAGAGTCCTCTCATTTGTGAAGAGTTCCCTGTGACCTCCACGCCTCCAGATCTTCTGCAGCATATCCCGTCTGTCCCCTTCCCTGGCCATTCATCAGAGAGGCTTATCCAATCATCATTTGTGCTTATTTGTACCTGATTCCCACAGCTAGTTTGCAAACTCTTGGTAGATGAGGTATCCAGTTCGACATCTGGCTCAAGAAACATCGATTGAAATATTGATTGATACCTACTCTCCGCTTTGACGCGCTGTGTGTTAGACTCCCAGTAAACCTCAGAAAGACCAGAGGAGCTATCCCATGACCTCTCCGGGCCATTTGACATCATAAACAATTCCTTCCCTCTTGCAACTATTTTCTTGGCTGCCATACCCCTCATTTCTGCAGGGCTTCTACTCCAACATTTTTGGTTGCATATTCTACTGCCTAATTCCAATTTGGCTTATTTTTTTGCCACCAGTCTGAAAAATTGCTATTCCCAGGCTCTTGTCCTTATTTCCACTAGTTCTTACTTTACACAAGTTCCATGAACAATCAAAACAGTGACCACAACACTCACATGCACTAGTGGGTCTCAATTCTCTGGGCTCTCCAGCCAAACCTACTTACTGGGCTCTAGAGCTTTATACATAACTGTCCACTGAAAATATTTTTATAATGACCCACAGGAATCCCAGTCTCAAAATATCTTGTTTTCTTTTTTATGGATTCTCCCTCATCCTCCAATCAGGTATGATGGTCCCTTGTGTGCTATCACTGTGTTGAGTACATACCTGTATTACAGCATCAACAGACTTTATTGTAAGCATTTATTTGCATGTCTATCTCTTTTGCTATACCAGGAACTTCTTTAGCGTAAGAGCCATGTTTCATTATCGCCTCTTCTAGCTTTAGTTCAATGTGTGACATGCTGTAAACTGCCATTAAATAGGAGTGGAGTAAATGGAGGCTATATGAATGAGTAAATATCAGTGAGTAGTATGTGATGGCAAAATTTGGTTAGGACTAAGACAGAAGTTATCCAATTCCCACTGTTCAGTCGTGGGCACTGCACACTCTGGCATTGTCCATAACTGGGCTCCTCATAGATATCTCCCACAGAGATAAGACCATAGAGACTTGGATTTCACCCAAGCAGTGCCAGCTGGTGGCTTCAGCAAATAACAGTCACCGTTTCAGAAAGATAGGTGTACTCAACACCGTAACTACCAACTATGTGGGCTAAGGGTAACTAGTCACTTAAAAATATACAGTTTGTCTTCTTACCCAATTATTCTGCCTGCTAAACCAGGCGCTGAATAGTCAACCCTCTCCTCACATCGAAAGCGGCTCTCACAGGAATCTCATGAAGTTTCTTCTTCGTTAATAATGTGACTTTCATGCACACTTCCCCTTGACCTTCACTCTTTAATTTCTAATTCTAAAACGTATGCTAAAGATGCTTAGCTGTTATTGCTTTTCCTGGCCCCCTGTACCATAGAAGCATCCCTCTGTCTGATATTGTCCCTGCCCCCAAAATGATAAAAAAAAAAAAGGGTAGGGGAGGGACGATAACTAGTACATTTTCCTAGAAAGGATTCAAAGAACTATTGGATGGGAAATCCATAACCCCCAACATTTAATTTATATACCTTACAAACAGTGATACAAATTCCTGGGAAGCAGAACTGAGAAGAATTAGGCTCCTCCCTGGAATTCTGGTCATGAAGAAATATGACAACTTAATTTGTTTTCCTTATAAGAATAGTTATGAGATTCAAAAAGGGAAAAAAAATGTTTGTGATTATTATGTATTTAGGTCCCTTTCAACTCAAGCTAAGCAATATAGAGTTCAAGTATTTTTGTTTGTTTGTTTTTTTTTTGGTCTGGATGATCTTTACTCTTTTAGACTTATTTCTTCAGGAAATGGTAGTGTAAGTTTCAAAATGGTAACTTGAAAGACACATTTTAGAAACAATTATAGACTGGGATACGATTTAGTCTAAAATCCACTTCGGAAAGAGCCAAAAGAATATATATTTCTGTTTAGGGAATTGATGATCATAAGAATATCAAAATAAAGCAGACTTCAGCTGAAAATATGAGTCATTTTTCTCAATTGTGCATTTTTTTATTTTGGTAATTATGTGGGAGGCAGAGAAGATGCAGAAGTATTGTAGTTTGGACTACTGAGAAGGTAGATCAGAGAGGCAAGTATTCAACATTGGAGAAACTGATTTGTTAGGATATGGCGGACTTTGAGTAGCCCACCAGGCGTGAGTAAAACCTCTTGCAGCTATTCCTAAAAGAGAATTCATTTTGTGTCCGCTGATCTTGACATGCACTCCTTTGCTTCCATTTTTCACAGACTTTCCCATTAGGCTGTTTTCTGAACAGAACATTTCTGTAAGAGTGGAAAACTAATTCTACATCAAGACTCTGAACTCCACTGATGTACACCTAGAGACGCTGCAGGGTCAAGGCACTAAACTTTAAGTTTTCAATAATAATGTACTCTTCCAGGATTAACCAGAAATCTCAGTTACTCTGTTTAAATGACATTTAAACCAAGCTCTGCAGAACTAAGAAGGGAGTTTTCTTTGAATTCCAGAATGTCAACAGGTCAGACCTATATTTGTATAAGAAGATCAGAGATTAGATCAGAGGCTGATGAAGTTTTCTAAGTAGCCTTCTTGCATATGAGCTGCTACTACCTCCTTACATTGACACCAGTACTCTTCTCTCCATCCGAAATGCAGAAACGTTCTGCTTCCCCAAATTCCATTGCTCCATTACCTCTCCCACAAAAAGTCACCTCTGATATTTCTTCATTCCTTAGTATTCCATACTATATTCAATATAATGACTTCCCCAGCAATTTCCTCTCTTTATTGTTTCTCTCTTTCTCACTTTCTCCCCGTGTCTGTGTGTGTGTAACGTATATGTAATACATAAATAAATTATACTTTTACGTGCATTGTCCTTTCCTGCTTCCTCAGAGACTGCCTAAGTTTCATTCTTGGGTTTTCCTTGAATTTTACATTACTCGTACATACTGATTCTACTGCTTTTTTATTTCCTCTTCCAAGGATAAGTAATCATCCTCTTTGACTGTATCCTGATAGTGACTATTATCATTAAGTAGTAGAGCTAAAAGCAGACTAGGGATTATCTGGGGTTTTTTTTTTATTATTAAACTTCTTTATGCCCAGATAAACTTTTTGACCCAGATGAAATATTTCTCAGAATTCAAATATATTAAAAAATTAAAAGGCACTGTTGTGCCTAAAGCAGAGACAGTATTATTTCAAAATATGGTGTAGAAATCATGTATTCATTCAACAAACATTTATTAGTCACCTATTATAAGCCAAAGATTATTTCAAGTACGGAAAATATAGAAATAGTGTATTAAAAATTAGTTTTTACCCTATAGCATGGTAGACTATGTTTGTCAATTTAAAAGTATGCTCTATTAATTTTATTAATCTCAGGAGTTATTTTTTTAATTGCTTAAGGATGTTTCCCAGTATAGGAATAATATATTAGTGTTTCTTCTTGTACAGATGGATTATTCAACCAGCCTTGGCAGTTTGGAGGGTGAGTTTTGTAGGTAAAAAGACATTCATAGGTATAGAGACTTACACATCAGAACTCCAAAGGATTTTATGGATTAAATGTGTTAATATATACACAGTGCTTAACTATATACCTGGCATGTACTAAGCACTTAATATTAGCTCTTGCTTATCCTTGTCGATGCTATTGATGAAAATGAGGTTGTATCTGTTTTAAATTGATCACATATCAAATATCTTTCTTGTTGGGGTTCTTAAAGCACTAGTTTCCAGACTTGGAGTAGTAGGGTATGTGTTTGTGTGTCTGTGTGTGAGTACATAAATTCCTGAAGTTCAAAAACACAAAATTGTTTAACTAAAATGAGATATCAATGCCAGCGGCTTAACCCACCCTGTGCTCATCAACATAGCTAATATGCACTGGTCATTGGAGTCTGGAACCAGGTGTAATTCGCGCTTCTTACAGATGCGGCTAACACAGGAGAAATGGCTTGGGGCTGGGGAGCTGGCATGTGGGCATCTCAAGACTTATACTTAGCCACTCTGAATCTTCAGGGAGTGAAGCAGAGACTCAATGGCAATTGCAAACAGCTTACAATGGCGGTGGCATCCAGAGACCAGGGACATGTGCCCTAAGCAGTTGGTGGTCTCTCCTTGACTGTATTTCCATCTTTCTTTGATTCCTGCCTCTGTTTTTTGAACCTAGTTACCTGGCCTTTCCATCAATAATGTGAACTCAGATATTATCTCAATATGAGCTAGGTCTGTTGTCTGCATTCCAGAATCTTACTGATACAACCCTGCACTCTGTGCTTGGAAGTCAGGCCCAAGGTCCTGGATTAGTGCAGTCACCTCAGGGCTTTTGCACTTACTCTTCCCTCTACCTGAAATGCTCTCTTTGTGGCAGATACACGTGACTCACTCGTGTGCTTCCTCAGGGATCTATTCAAATCTCACTGGTCAAATCTCATCAAGGAGACTTTTTCTCATTACACCTTTACAACCCTGTCTCCTTATCTTCTCTTTCACTATCTTTCTAACCCCTGTATTCCTACATACTCATTATAATCTGTTCACACCACACCAAAGACATGTAATCTCCAAGAAGGCTGTGTAACTGTTGGTGACTTTATTTCCTGGAGCGTAGTACAGGGGTTGTCACATATCAGGTGCACAATAAATATTTATTGAATGATTGCTCCTATTTACATTCTGCTCAGTGGTAATAAGAAAAAGCTGACAATTTGCTCCTGCTGGGAATCCACCTGGCCTTCCCCATGCTCTTCCTGATTTCTGTCCCTACATGCTGACTGCAGCCTCTTGTCTAGTTCCTTCTGTCCATCAGTCTAAGACATGTGACACGCTGGAGTTCCAAAGAGTAATGGAAGAGAAATTTGGCCCCGCCTGCCACTACAAAATGCTTATTTAATACTCCTTTTACATTTTAATTGTTTAAATATTTGGGGAGGATTTCCCCGCTGTGGTAAATTTATACTCATTAAATTGTCAAACGAGACTTTATTATTTATTTATTTGTCGCAGGCGCTGCAGGGGAAATGCCTGCTTTTGCCACTGGCACCATCTGGCTTTGACTGATGATTGTGTTTTACCTGATAGTCTTTGGACAAGACTATCAGGGTGATGAATGGGGGAGAGTGAGAGGAGTTCAAACACTGGGTGCGAAAGGATAACAAACCTGTAGTGATAAGTCAGGCAAGATGAGGCGTCTTGAGTGCTGAGTAAGATGGAACATCTATTCCAGGTCTTATTTGCATTTCAGGTTAATCTTCAAAGAGTCAACATGGCAAAAACATTCCACGATAAAACTAGCAAGATCTTCTAGAAAAGATTTAAGTTTCAAAGCAAAAAGAAAAATCCCTTGTGATTACTGACTATGTTGTGATTCTACTCAGTTGTGCTCACACCTAGAATTTTGCATATTTCTTAGCATCTGTGACATATAAAAGGAGATTTTTAAAAACGACTCTTTCAGTACATTTTGAGACATTCTAGGAGGAAGTTTGGCTTGTGGGAATTGAAGGAAAAATATGTGCGGCAGCACCTGGCACAATGTCAGGCGCCACGTCCTGTGGCTACAACTTAATCACACATCCAAATCCAGTCCCAGGGGCATCCTCAAAGCCTCAGAGGTTTCTTCTAGACGGGAGTCAGGTGACAGCTCTGCTAACGTGGAGTTTTCTTGGCAGGTCAGAATCCGTCTAACAGTCTTGTTGAAGCAAAAGAGCTAAAGATATATTCATTCAATCTTTCGCCTTAGAGAGAGAAGGAGAGAGAGAGATCTTTAAAGTGTATCTATTGTTGAGTCTGGTATTATCTTGCTTTATCCATAGATCGTCTAACACTTGCATAGCATCTCTGGCTTACAAAGAATTTTAGAAGTCATCTTGTCTATGAATCAGTCATCTATTCATTAGGAAATATTTACTGAGCGCCCATGATAAGGGTATAGACTACAAACATGAACTAGCTGTGGTCATTTGCTCTACAGGTTTCTTTAATTCATTTCCCTGGTACCTTTTTTAGATTGGAGTTTAGCCTTAGATGTTGTGTCTCTATCATTTTGTATGTTGTTGCTATATATTTGCTACAGCATCTTTCAAATCAGGTAAAGCATGAAAGATTAGTGAAGCCCAACCAAGTTTTGCTTATCCCTCCTAAGTCAAAAAGTCAGACACAAGGATCAAATAGAAATGCTACATAGTTAATTTAGTAAACTCTTTCACTATTCTCTTCCTGCCTTGGCTTCTCTTGGACTTCACTATATCTGGTCGTTCTCCATGTTTATATGGAAACAGGAGTTAAATACCAAATTTGATGTGTGTAACCAAATGAGTGTCAGTTTGCTGCAAAATATATCCCAAAGTCTCCGAATGCATTTCAGAACAATTTTCCTTGTGGTTGAATGAAGTCTTGTCAACTCAGTTTAGTTTCATCTGCATAAAAATATCCAAGCTTTGGAATGAATCAACAGTATTAAAATGAAATTCTTATATTTGGAAAATGCTTAGCAATTTTTCAAGAAAAATATTTCTTGAAGCTTTTCAGCACTGGTCTTAGGAAGACTTAAGGCATTATGAAGTCTCACAAAAAATAAAATAAAATGGCATGCAAACATATGCACATACAGAATGTAGACTATGGAATTTTAGAGAATTTTTGAGATTTCTACTTTGGGTTTAAGGTAATGATCAACTGCCATTTATCAGAATTTTGGTTAATGATAATTTAAAAAATTAAATGTTAGACTAACTTTTATAATTGTAAATATGCTACTACAAACCAAAGTTTATTGGATTATGTCTTTTAGTAACATTATTCTTAAACCATGATCTAAGACTGTCCTATTATTTGCTCACTGTCAGGAGCAGAAACTTATTGCCAAGGGTAAGTCAGCCTTAGATAAACAGATTGTCTGGCTTAGGCCACCAATCTGTCCAAAATTTGTGACCTATAAAGATTTTTTCTGCAAGAGCTCTGGTTGTGTCAACTGTTTATATGCACCGTGGAAACTTCCAAAGCCGTCATTTCCCAGGTTTGTTTTACTTATACAACAAATTACTACTACTGGGCTAGGACACTCTCTCTCTCTCTCTCTCTCTTTTCCCCCCCTTTTCCTCCCCCCACTCCTCCTCTTCCCCCTCCTCCTCTTTCTCCTCCTCCTCCTCTTCCTCCTTTACTGGATTCAATACATGCTCAATGAACCAGGGATTCTGGTCAAGATAGAAGCTAAAGGAACCCTCAAGATTATATTATTCAAGCTTTTCGCAATGTACCTTGGTGATGTCACAAGGACGTAGTGATGATTGTTTTAGGTGGCAAAATTAGAGGAACGCTACAGTGTCCTGAATAAAGTATAAGCCCTCAAAAATATGTGCAGTACCCTAAATTAGTATAGCGCCACCTTTGTTAGGCAATGCATATAATGAGGATATACCCCGACCACAAGAGACTTCTACTGATACTCTTTGGCCCCTTGGGGTCATACCATGTGTCAGAAACCTTCTTCTCTCTTTGTTTATATATGAAGTGTATCTTCCCAGAAAACTAAACAATCCACTTGTATTTCCTGAATCCCTAAGATGGGGCTACATCTCTTAGCGGCTACAGAGTAGGACATGGTGTGATGGAGAGCACGGGATAAAAATCCCCACCACCAAGGAAGGTTCTGCGCTCTGAATGTTTATGTCCCCTGGATGTTCCTCTGCTGAAATACTAACCACCTTTCCCGAGGTGATGGCATTAAGACGGAAGGGGTTTGGGGGTGATTAGCTCATGAAGGGGATTAGTACTCATATAAAAAGACTTCAGAAAGTCTTTTATAACACGTAGAACACAACAAGAAGTTTCAGTAATCCAAAACCCAGACCCTCACCAGATACCCAATCTACTGACCCTTTTGTCTTGGATAGTCTAGCCTCCAGAATTGCGAAAAATAAATTTCTGCCATTTTTAACTCACTCAGTTCATGGTATATTGTTACAGCAGCATACACTAAGACAGAGGGAAAACAAGGCTTTACTTAGAAAATATATACCAACTGGGGAATAACACTCAAGAAAATAATAAAAAGAGACTCATCATTAAAGGATACAGAGGCCATGAGGGCTCCGTGATGAAGTCTTTGCAGGAGGCAGGGAAAGCCGAGGGCTCTAAAGAGAGGAAACTGGGAGGTCGAGAGCACAATATCAGAGGAGAAGAGAAGGTACTTCTGTGAGGAGGCTACGATGAGGAGGGTGCTTGTGGAAACCTGAGAACGCCACTCTGAAACAAGCGCAGAGTGCTGGATGATAAGATCTGGGAGAGGAAATAGGTATGTAAGATGAAACTTAGGCAAGAGATTTTGCCTGATGAAGAAATTTCTGGGGGCTGGGGATTTAGCTCAGTGATTAGAGTGCTTGCCTTGCAAGCACAAGGGCCTGAGTTCAATCCCCGGCACCACCAAAAAAAAAAAAAAAAAAAAAAAAAAATTTCTGCCACTGGTAGCTTCTGGCTAAAGGAGCAATGTAGTGAAAGAAGTATGTATGATAGTTATGTGTGCAGGCTTACAGGGAGAGACAGGAAGGCAAGTTAAGAGACTATTATTAAAACACATGTGACTGAGTATATATTATTTATAATATGTATATGGTTGAGGAAATGAAACTTTGGACTAGAATATAATAATTAAAATTTAAGTATAAAGCTAATTGCAGGCCCTTTAAAGAAAAATAGATCATTTCCAGTGCTTATGAGATATGAAGAAAAGTCTCTGCCTATACACGCAGTCTGTGACCATTTAAATTAGGCGTAGCAGTTGTCATATAGGTGACATAGGTGATATGACAAGGTAACTCATGAAAACAGTCCTTGTTTTAGGCTATTATTCTGGGCCCTTGGGCAGATCAGCTTGTTTTACATTTTCATTTCCCTAATTCTTACCTTATTAGCTCTGCAACCTAACCTTATTTTCTGCTTCTGACTCCTCCATATGTGCCCTGTCAGACAGTCCCGCTCAGTCTGAGATTGGGAATTCCCTGCCCACCACTGGGCTCTGCTGTGTTCCCCAGCCTTGGACACCATCTCTAGCACTGACTCTCATACCCCATTTCAGATGAGACTGAGCACCTTCATGTGGTATGGCTGTAGACCATGACCCCATTTCGATCCCCTGAACACTTATAAGTCAGGCCAATTCCCCTAACTTGCCCCATGATGGCAAAGAAATGAATATGATCACAAGATGTCTAGCTTAAATTTTGTAGCATAGAAGTATTATTGGCAGAATTGATCATCTCGAAAGGAAGAGCCGATTTGATACGGAAAATGATTGTTTTGATTTCCAGCATGGTCAGTATAAGTGGAACGTCCAGAGAGAAATGTCTGCTTGGAAATGTGGAGGAGAAGGTAGGGAGGTTAAGGTGCAAGTGACTCAAAGGGCGATTGAGAACATCTTCATAGCTTCAGTTTAGGGAGACATAGAGAAAGGCTGAGAGAAGGGTTTACTCTCCCTTCAAGGGCAGAAAATACTGCCTTAAAAGAAATAGGAAAGTAGTTAGTAAGACCACTTTCATATGGAATCAGAGAAACCAATAAAGAAAAGCTTGAAATTACATGGTCAGTGCTGTTAAATAGAGTGACCAAGAAGACAGTATGGAGAATAGGAGTATGGAGAATAGGTCAGTGAATCTAGGAATAAGGAGACCATGGATAGTCTCTGGGTGGCCAATTTAAGGATGAAAGCTAGATTTTAGGGGTCTAGACAGAAATTAAAATGGAAGAAATGCAGATGTTATGGCTTAGACCTGGAATGTCTTCCAAAGCCTCTTGTGTTCTGAGATGGGGATTTGGGAAGGAGACCAGGTCATGGGAGCACTGTGCTCATAGGTGAATCAATACAGTGATGAGCTTCTGGCTCAATGCGCTGTTGGGAAGTGGGTCTGGTCAGCATCAGTGGGCCACCAAGGGCGTGACCTGGACAAGTGCATCTCTCACCCTGCTCTGCCCTTCTTTCCCTGCTTCCTGGCTGCCATGATGCGAGCAGCCATCCTTCACTTGGGTCCTTCCACCAAGACTTTTGTGCCTGTAGCCAGTCTACTGAGGACCAGAACCTCGAGGAGCTATGAGCCCAAATAAACTTCTCCTCCTCTAAGCTGGGGATGTCAGGTGCTGTGTCCAGTGATGGCAAAATGATGAAGTCAATGGACAACTAGCATAGACCACATATCTACAAATTTGGTGTTTGTCTGCATGCTGCTGCTATCATAAAACATCACATAATGAGTACTTATAACTAATAAAAATTTATTTCCTACAGTTCCGGAAGCTGACAATTCTGAGATGAAGACACCAGTAGATTTGGTGTCTAGCGAGATCCTGGTCTCTGCCCTCAGTTTTGCACCTTGTTGCTGTGTGTTCACATGACGGAAGGGCAAAAAGACACAAACTTACCCCACTCACACTTTTTGAGAAGGGTAAAATCCCATTCATGAGGGTCGAACCATTGTGAACTAATCACCCTTTATAGACTTAACCTCTTAACGCTACTGCACTGGGGATTAAGTTTTGACATGAATTTTGTAGAGATACAGTCAAACCATAGCAATGTTGAATGGAGAAAGAGACGTGAGAATTTACGAAAGGGTTGTGCCCAAACAACCTATACTCAGTCTTTGAAAACTGGCCCCAAATTACTCTGAGACTCAAGAAAAAGGTAGACAGAGCCAAGACTGCAGAGGACATTTTTGGAGGGAAGTTAGTGATAAAAGCATGGTTCTGGGAGACAGCAAGAGGTGGAGCCCCATGATTTGGGTCAGAAGTAAGGGGCTTATAAAAGGGTCAGGAAAAAGTGACTCCAAGATGAAATATACTAGTTTATGTTACACTAATACAAAGGACTTCAGGTACATTGTTGGCACTGATGGCACCAGGTTTGGGGTTGCAAAGCTCCACTTGGCCTTCTGAAGAGTTAGATTATTTATAATATCCTGGGAATGTGTGTGGGGTGGGGAGCAGCTAGGTTTATTCAGGAGCAATTAAGGTATTTGCAGTCTTGTCAAGCTGAATCCCTACAGGGGTGCTATTTTTCAAGCTAGGGAGAGATTTGTGTTCAAGCAGAAGAAAGAATAGAGAAGTGAAGCCTGAAAGGCTAAAAGAGAAAGTCAAAGAAGAGATGGGTTCCACTGCTTAGACATCAAAGAAGGGATAGGGTCAAATGCTTAGATTTCAAGAGGTTCCTTACAGAGAAATTATATACACTTGAAACAGAAAGGAAAGAGAGGAAGACAAGTAAAAATGAAGAAACAAAAGCTTCGGTTTATTAAAAGACAAGAGTGAGTTAATCAACATTTACCAAAGTGTTGTATGGGTCACTTGACTACAGCATCTGGAGAAATTTTCAGAAATGATTTCTGAAGGAGAGACTTTATTTTTTATTTCCTCGGATGTTTCTTATGCATGCAAAGGTCCAGAAGTCACAACCTTGCTGGGAGGTAGAGAAATCTGAAACCACCAACTAATTTGAGAGCATAGACAACGTCACACCCTCACATTCTATGGTCATTTTTATCTTCACATCCCTCGTAATTTTCCCTTCACTGGGAATATTTCCAAGGGAGTGAGTAAAATCCATCCCAGTATGCACTGGCATGGGCTTTGGGTTAGGTCCACTGTATTTGGGAGAGGACTAGAATATATCTGTAACCAAGAAGAAAAATTCAATACTGATCATGTATACACAAGAAGTTTAGAGATGATGTAAACCACATATTTCTCGTACTGAATAACCTTTCAGTTTATAAAGAGATTACTTCAAGTAGCACCTGGAATTCCCTTCTCTCTCTGGGTTTCATTTCTTTTCCCTTTCCTTCCTATCCACATCTTCTACCCTTCAGTCCCTTCTCTGCCCCATCCCTAGTTCCATATTAGACGTGGGATGGAACATTTGATTTTATGGTTATATGCACTCCCCTGCATTCTATCTTAGCGAGTCAGCATTAGAACTTGTGAGTATTTGCTTCCTAGAACTTGCAAATCTGCATATGCAGAAGATACCCAGACACTGACACTTGTTAACTTGACTGTCTCCCCAAGCATAACTCTGACACACAGTATTGTGATTGTTTAAAAGTCATTGTTTTTAATCTAGTCTTACTCCTAACAAACAGTAAAGGGGGAAGAAAAATGTATGGAAAGAGGTAAAATCCAGTTCTGCCACACTGGGGCATCTTTTAATATTTGGAATCCATGTTGTAAGATGTCCTCTCTCTGAAAGAAGTGTAGACCTTGGTAGCAGGGTTCTGGAAATCCCCAGTCTCTCTCTCTCTCTCTCTCTCCCTCCCTCTCTCTCTCTCTCTCTCTCCTTTTCTCTCTTTCCCACACGAACACAATCACACAACAACAAACAACAACAACAACTAGCTGTTGTTTTATTTTTTAAAAAAGTATCTCATTAGTCTGCACTTTGATTGGTTGATTGGTTAGTAGATTGGTTGGGTACTTCTTAATTTGTTTGACAAGAAAAAACTTGCTACCAGTTACCCAAGGTGAGATGGAGTCAGAGTTCAATGCCAGAATGTTGAGTTGAATCCTGATAAACCTTTCCTAAACTCATTTCATATTATACTTAAAAAATGTTTTTTCTGTTTTCTGCATTCCATTTTATCAATGCACAAACAAGGGGTTTTACATTTTTCTATTTTCTTCTCCTAATAGACACCTGTAAGAATTATTATAATCTCCTCCATTTTCATCCAGACTCTGCTTTTCTTATGCACATGAAATCTGTCCTACTCTCCCTCCTGTTCTAAAATTGCTGTCCCTTGGCCCCCAGCGCCCTTTTCATTTCTACTTCCAATGACATTTTCTCAGCCTGCACTTCACCTATTCACTGCATTTGACTCAGTGGACAGCATTTCTTATGATTCCCAGTGCTCTTGGCTTCCATTCTGCCCTTTTCAACTCTCTTGTCTGACTTTCATTTGATCAATTTTATTCTTTTGGCTTCTAAATATATATATTTTTTGAAATCTGAATCTTTCTGCCTTCTAATTTCTAATTATCTTCATTACAAATCACAACTTTAACAATCACATTTTCATAAATATTCCCAAGTTTCTATTTTTGGTGCTAAGATACATCTAACTGCTTACTAATTGTGCACTTACAGACACCCTACCAGATGTGCAGTCTCTTCCAAACTTTCATAATTGAAACTGAGTTTATTGCCTTTTTCCAAAACCCAGATTTTCCTTTGAATTTCACTGTTTTCTTTCATTTTTCCAATCTCATTGACGAATTTCTCTTAAATCACTAAGCTACATATTAACAGTACCACTCGTTTAATTCTGAGTACATGGGACTTTGTGTTTATTTATTTATTTATCTATTTTAATTTATTGATTGTTTCATGTCTAAAAGGTAACTATTTTGATGGCAAGAATTGTGTTCTACATATCTCTTTCCCAATTTTAGCATCTCCAATAAATGTTAGTGTATTTGGACTAAGTTGCTAATATTTTGTTTATCTCTCTCTCACTGTAGTAATTTTTGAAAAGATTGACAGATTTTGTTGAAAATTTGTAGATATGAGCATTTAATTTGGGTTGAGATCACCATCTTGAGACAAAATGGTAAAGCTAATAACTTTACTGATAGAATTTCTGTAACTTATCGTTAGCAGTGGATTCTGTACAATTTTATACACTTTACATTGAGCGCCTTCTGCTACTCAAAAGCTCTGAAAGGCAACTACCAGACAAAAATGTCTGAGGCAGACTGAAGGACCTAGGTGTTCGTCAGGCCGAGTTGGCCACCAAGTAAGTGATAGCACTGAGCTGAAAATTGGAGCATGGACTTGCACTTTGTTTGGGGAAATACTGAATATTGGCAAATATATTTCTTTCTTTTCTTTTCCCTTTCCTTCTTTCTGTCTTTCTTTCTTTACTTTTTCCTTCTTTTCCTTTGACTAAATTATGGGGTAGTTTTTCCAGCATCAAAGAAGGCTAGAAGAAGTTTTGAGGACTGGTTTCTGCTTCCACTCTCTGTTATTCACAATTATTTTACAAAGAGTAATCTCTACTTCCTAAACACCTATTTCTCCCTGGACTGGTTTACATATTCCTGAGTGAAAAAGTCATGAAGAACTTGGCTGTCTAGTTTAAACATCTTATGCTACTCTCATCCTAATCTTGGTTGTATGTGAGGATTTCCAACCTTGCCTTTGGGTGTTACATCTGAATCACCACACTATTAGTTCCAGAGTTTTCATGATTTCATCCAAGTGTAGATACTACTGTTAGATTAAAATAACATTTCCTTGTTTATATTTAATAGATTTGCTCATGAAAAATAGACTCACTTTCAACTTTACAAATACTTAGTATTAAAAAAATTTAATTATTGCTAGTTTGCATTCTTATCAACAGTGTAAAAATGTTCCTTTTCCCCTGAACAATTCATAATATCTAAATTTTGAAAGTCGTCTATATGTCCCTCCACAGGTGCATAGATAAATAAAATGTGGCATTTAAACACAATGCAGTACTATTCCGCCATAAAGGATAAACTTGAGTCATTTGTAGGAAAATGGATGCCCCTTGAGACCATAATGTTAAGTGAAATAAGTTAGACACACAAACTTAGGTATAGTATACGATAAACCCAAAATATAAATAAAGACCAAAATAAAAGATCGATAATAGGAAACAGGGAGATAGATCTTTTGCAAAAGAGAAGGTGACCAAGATATGGAGGGAGGAGAAGGGTATGAAAAATGAATTAAGATGTGTTATGTACATGCACCAACTCTCCATGAGGAATATATTTATTATATAATGTATTGCAAACATGTACCAAAAAACCTTAGTACTGAAGAATATTATCTAAAATATACAGAACAACAATAGGGAGGAAGTACTGGTTTTCTTCTTCTCCTGTCCATTCTCTATACATCAGACCCACAGTATCTAGGTATTTGTGTAGTCCTTCTGTGACTTTTGTTAAAACTGAGAAACTTAATTTATCTTCATGGGTTTGAAATTGCTTTTGGTATAAAATAGTTTATATTTAAGGAATTCATTTTCTTTTTTCAATTGGCTACTATATGTAAAAACTGAACTGGTTGGTGCTCAGATTGAAGTACCACAGTATTGGCGATTACATTCATTTGTAAAGTGATCTTACGAAAGTTTCATCACATTACATTTGCCCATTGATCATTTGCCCACTTGCCCACCTACAGTAGATGAAACAGTAACGATAAGAGTTTACCTGAAAAGGGGTTCTCCAGAGAAAGATACTTAATACAAACTACTGTTACTGAAGAACTCAGCTCTTCCAGGAAGATCCAAGGAAAAGATGAGCAAACCCAATTCGCCAGCAGCATGCTTCTCTTACAGCCCGTTTGTTAAAAGCCCCTTTTTACTTGAACACTATTTTCCTGAGTCAAAAGAAGGCTCAGCAAAATCTGCCTCCCCGGGGCAAAACCAATCTAACACAGTTACACTTTCAGAAAGGAAGATACTGTTGAACATTGACTGGACAAAAGAATTTTCTCCTCCAGCAAAAATTGGTCAAATTGCTTGAGAAAGAGATGCGGCATGATGTTTATCCCTGTTTACAGATGTTTAAGCAATGCCCCTTCCGAGGGTCGTATGACTGTAAACAGCATCATGGTAATTATATCCATTGCTGCAAAGAACAGATGTGTAAATTGATGGTTTCTTGGGGGAAAATAATACCAAGTCCACTTTTCAGAAATGTGCACAGTGCAGTGCAACTGTAACATTCAGAACAGAGGTTTCTTTAGCATCTATAACTAAATGCAATTACCCTTAAAAGAGTATGGAATTCAGTGGTGCATCTAGTAGGAAAGTAAAGGGGGTTCTAGAAAAATGACTTAAATGGTTTCATGTGGTTAAAAATTTCTGATGATATTGGACACATTTCTACATCTGATGAAAGTGGTAATAAATTGTTGATTCTACACTTTTCCAGGCAAGAAGATGCCATTAGGAGCCTCAGGTTTGCACACACCTCTGCGGTCAGTACACCTTAGATGTAAACAAGGCTTCGGTAAGGCCAGATTGTATCAAGATGATAATACATTAGACCTGTAAACACCAGAATATTTCTAACCCCAACACTGAAGGAGCTGGTAGGGGTCAGTATTCCTGATATCTAGAGTCTGATGGCTCCACATTTTCAAAGCCTGTGTTACATTGGAAACAAGAAAAATAATTAGATAAAATAATTTCTACTAATGAGTTTATTGTGCTGTGGATACTTGTTTTCCTCAGGATGCATGTTATATGACTATACGGTAATCAGTATTACCCCTAAAAGTCAAAACAATACCCATCAGCCTATTGTATTAGAATGTATTAGAATAGCTTATTAAATAGGTCTGTTATTACTAATAAGTACATCAGTTTAAGAGTCACTCTCTTCTTTCTGGATAGATTATTTTGTTCTTAAAGTATGTCAAATAGTGTAGGCAGAATTTTATAGAGTATTCTAGTATGTGCCTAAAGGATGGGATTTCTTCTGGATTGACACTATGACTACCTTTACATATACTGAAACTTCCAGGGGACTAATATGTATCCTACAATTTAATAAATGTGATAAACACTGAAAGTTAATTTGCATTTACATTGCATAGTACAATATTCCATGACATTATGCAAAACTTGGGATCTTTGTTTCTGGGGCAGAAAAGCGCAATCTGCTTTTTTCAGGCTCTACTCCTCAGCTTTTATGATCCCATTCTAAGTAACTGCAAGGAAGCACCAAATCATGTTTCCGTGATTGGAATGTAACAGAGGAACAATCTAGTCTGCTAATCTGGGTCTTTCAGGCCCAGAATGGAAGGATAATAAATTGAGACTTGCCAAATGCCTTAAGCCAAAGCACGCCTTTTGACACTAATGATCTAATTCAGTTATCTACTTTGTTCCAAACTCAGCCTTCTGACTTTCTGTGGCCCTGGGCACTCCAGGGAAAACACAGGAGGTGATGAGAGCTGGCCCTAGCTTTATCACTGATCGATTCACTCTCTAGGTCTGTTTCCATGGTTATGAAATAACACGAAGTGAAGGTCTCTGGTAGGCCTCGTGTCTTGTGTTCAGTGGATCTGTCCATGCTGGAATTTAGACTAGGGCTCTTGGTTATTTGTGTGGGACATCTGCCATTGGGTAGCCATTGACTTTCAAGTTAGGAGACATTGGGTGGGACTCCAAAAATGTGACTTACTGGATATAGACATTTTCAATACAATCGGGGAAGTTATCTCCAAACAGAAATCAGGCCAAGGGAGGGAACACACTCCTGTGGATTTTGTAATCTAAGCACCACTTATATTAAGCCCTCTGGGCAACAGCTAAAATGCACCTTGAACACTTTCATCAGCCTCCCTCACCCCCATCACTGGACTTGGGGTCAGGAACCTAACATGCCAGGGAGGGCAAATACTTACATGGAGGAATGCGCCACTGATGCAGATAAGAGCAGTTTTCTGCCAATCTGAAATTTGGTTGGGAAAAAAATCATTTAATCTAACTAAACCTCCATTTTGTAACAGTGGAAATGGTATCTGTCTTCCTCCACTTCCCAGAAAGTAGGTATTGATATTGTAGTGGAAATGCCTCTTAGCAAACAGCTTCTTAGAAAAGCAGAACATTTCATAGTCACACATTTATTGTTTTCAAAATAAATGGCTAAACTTGGAACTTACAATGCTTTTCCCACAGAAGTAACATAAAATGGTGCGAAAATTTCCAGACCTGTCTATAAAACTCAGGTTGACTCAAAACATATAGTTGAAATTCCGTACATTTGCCATGGAAACATAGAAGAAAATAATGTTACTGTGTTTTGGAGAGTAATAGAGCCATTTCTTTATAACAGTTTCACTTGAAAAAAATATATCAAACCACATAAACACATTTCTAATGTACGGGTATTAGGCTAGCCCTACTCGACAGTGGTGAGAATGAAAATTAGAACAAAACCCTGGTTTACTAGATACGTTTGCCATAAGGAGATTCTCAAAAGAAATGAAGGCAGGGATGAATAAAAAGGAAATTTCCCGTATTGATTGGGCAAAAATTAAAAGAAATACCATTAGGTAGGGACAGAGGGCAAGGAGAAAACAGGAAGAAAGGAAATTAGTGGTTTATGTGTGCAGGTGGTGAGTTGAAGTGGACATAGAAGTAGGTTGCCCAGTTCTACGCAGAAAGATCTACCCAGGCAAAAGCAAGCAGAGAGTTTTCAATTACGCATAGTTACCACCAGATGGTGAAACTGACCAGAGACTCTTTGGCGCTGGTCAGTTTATGCGGAGGAGGGGAGAAGAACATGCGAATCATTTGGTGGCTCACTTATTTCTTCCACAAATATTTACCGAGTGCCCAGTAAGTCTCATGAACTATGCTAGAACTAACGTTAAAATGGTAAGCAGCTGGGTGTGGCGGCGCAGCCTGCAACTATTTTTCTTTGCACAGCGTTGAAGCCCAGTAACACAGAAACCTCTGCGGGGTAACGTACACCTCTGACATTCTTAGCAATGCCAGGGGCACTCAGCAGAAAGTAACCCTCAACTAGATATATTGCTTGCTTCTTCAGACTCAGGGGCACCCCAGAGTTACAAGGCATTTGAATATAAAGATCTGACCAAAGCGTGGGAGTTTGGGGGAACATGACCGTTTGCAGAGGTGAGGATTTACGCAAACTTTTTTCGCCCTCTGAGTAGGGCTGTTTTTGATTGCCCCCCCAGTTTCCGCTCTAGCGCACAAACTGACTTCTCGGTCTCTCGGCCCCGCCCCTTGCATCTTGACCCGGGTCTCTGTCCGTCAGCCCCTACTCTAGCTGCATCTTCCGTTCTGTCCCTTCCGCGTTGCTCCCGCCTCTTGCCGGTGATCTCATCCCTTTGTTTCCACCGCCCTGCGCCCCGCCTCCCTCCTCGCTGCCGGGCAACCGGAGAGGCGGGCGTGGTCTGGACCTCGGAGCGCTGCAGGCGCGGGGCGTGGCTGGCTGTGCGGGCTGGCTGTGCCCGGCTGCTCCCGGGGCCATCCGGAGGTAGGACCCCACGCCTGCAGCGAGCAGACCCCTTCCTCCGACTCCCCAAGCTTACAGCGGCTCCTAGCTCTCTCGGAGCACTAGGGAGACTTTTTTTTTTTTCCAATTTTTATTTTTAATTATATGTTTGCAGTACATAATGATCACATACCTCGTGTGTAGTGGGTACATGTACTGAACGCATTTTAATTCTGTTTTTCATCGCCCCCTCCCATCTCTTGGTCCCCTTCTCTTTTGCAAAAGATCTGTCTCCCTATTTCCTGTTGTCTATCTTTTATTTTGCTCTTTGTTTATATCTTAGGTTTCTCATATAAGAGAAACCATGTGATGTTTAAGCTTGTCTGTTTGGTTTTATTTTAAGGAGCCTCCACAAACTTGTTTGGGAGATAATTGGTTCTTTCAATGGCTCCAAGAACAAAAGCAGCAGTCCACCCCAGGGGCCTCTGCGTGGTAGGCAGCCAGCGAGGGGCAACGCTGGGGGCTCCCTCCTCCACCCTTCATTAGAAGGTTTCAAGCGCCTCCCGTCTTTCAAGGCCTGCAGCAACCTGCTTCCGGACTGAGCCTGTGTCCAGGTTACCCGGCGAGTGGGAAGGAAAGAAGGGAGAATGCTGGGTCACTTGGAAGTCGTCTTGTCCCCTCAATTTTTCCTTCCCTTGGAGGCGACTAAAAAGCACATTGCAATTCCCCCGGCCCGTTTGCGTCTTTTTCTCCAGTAGGGTAAAGGGTGGAAAGAGGCTGAGCTGCAGGCACGAAGGTTTCTTTCTGTCAGCAGGGGAGACCTGTGAAAACTAAATAGGAATCTTAGAGGAGCACAGAGGAAGGAGCACCCTCAGAGGTCAAAGCCAGAGATTCCTTTTGGTACACAGCGACCCTTCATCATCATTATACAGTATTATAAGAGTCCCACTATGAAATGCAGGCTCCAAAGACGATTATGAGCAAGTTTCTGTTTTCCAGGAAGTCAGTCCCTGAAGCAGGTAGGGAAAAGTGAGATGAATGTAGATGGAAGTAGCCAAGTTTAGACTTGATGTGAGATTTCCTTGTAGCTCGGAAAAGCATGACACCAGCATGTATTTACTCATTCATTCAGTAACTGAGTGAACCTGAAACAGTCAAGATGTCATTTGATGGGTTTGTCGCTGACTATAAATGACTTCTGGTCCACATGAGTCAAGACATCAACCAGAGTGCTTTTATAGATCCCTGGCCCTGGCAGCTGATGCTGTAAAGCAATCAGCCATAGTCTTGAAACTTAAGAGGAAGACAGTACTGTGTTTGCTTGCGAAGAATGTAGAAAGTTGATGGGAGTTAGACTTTTTTCTTCCTGTTTTCTGACCTCATTTTCTTGCTTAAATAGGATGAAACTAATTGTGGCAGAGGGTAGCAGTGGTATGCATGTGTTATTTATTTATTTTTAAATCTCTCCCTCCTCCTCCGAGTACAGCAATAGATTTCATTCAGATTTTACACACAGAATTAAGATGTGGCTTTCAAAATTGTCAGATAAGGTATTCATTTAGACTCTTTCGCTCTCATCATAGAGGCTCTGGGAAAGGTGTACTTTTTGCTGACTAGTGAATGATGTGGTCCTGCATTCAGAAATGGTTGGATTTAGGTGCCTAATGGATGCTAGTGTTTGCCTTCCTGATGAGATGTGCCATTCATCAGTTCGTAGGAGGGTGTAAGTAAAGGCATCCTGAACTGTACAGAGGCAAGTGTCTCACTCTATGGGAGGCAGGACAACAGAGAGGTTTTTACTTTCCATTTGGTGATCCACTTGGGACTATCTATCTTTCTATCTATCTATCTATCTATCTATCTATCTATCTATCTATCTGCTAGAAAATCAGTGACAGTAGACACCAAAGTCTATGAAGGAGACTATGTCCATTCCAGATCCTGGGATTAGACCGTGGTTAAATTTTGGATTTTTTCTTTTCTAGGGACATAGAAAATCAGAACATATATATGTATAGTTGTACACAACTTTGATACTTTGAACATTTGAATCTTAAATTTCCTAACCAACTCTCTTCATGTACAGACAGACAAACTGAGGGCCAGAGAAGTAAAGAGATTTCCACAGCTTGCCATCAGGTGCGGTGTGTCAGGTCTACAGCCCCGGTCTTCTAGTTAATGATCCAGAACTTTTATTAATTATTTGCTGCTTCTTGTTTCTCTGAAAAGAAACTGTGCATTTGCCAAAACGGGTACCTTTACTCTGAGTGATGTGGCCAGTGCATTTCACACATTGATGTACGAAAGACACGCTAAAATGCAGGTTCCGACTCAGTGGGCTGGTGCTCGGTGAGAGTCTGTGTTGCCAGCCTGGGCTGCCCTTGGCGGTGCAGATGCTGCAGATCCCCCTGGGGAGCAGGAAGGCTGTAGACAGCACCCTTTCTCCTTGACTTTCCCTTCTCGCTGACACAAGAGCCCTGGGATTTGAGAACATTGTGTTCTTCCTGCCAGATCACTGTGTTCCTCAGTTACTCTGGATGCCTTTCATTGCCTTGTCCTCACTAGATGTGATATTGTTAGAAATAGTCTCTAGAGACAGGTGACTTGAGTTGGAGGGTATGATCTTTTGTCTAGTGGCTTAGCACCATTTAACTTGGTTCCAAAAAACCTTTCACACATAAGCAATTTGCTCAACTCTGATGGTTAAAAAAAAGTCTTTTTTTATTGCACAAGTGTCCTCCCAGCTGCAGCTCATTTCTCTCCTTCTGGGAGTGCAGCTGGCAAACCGCTAGCTCACAGGCCCGGCTCTTCCACAGGGCTCAGCAAGAATTTTGTGCATTTTCCCACCACTCACTCTTACTCTTGTCTGCTCTTCTGTGTGTTACATCTGGATTCACATCTGAGTGTATTTGTGCCTCATCGGAGCTGAGCACCTTGCTAAGAGACAGCAGGCGAAGGCTCCTGTAAGGCAGGCAAACTTCTGTGCCAAACATTTCTGTGTCACAGCAAGTTTGGTGACACACGCCCACTTTGAAAGTGCCTCTGCCGTGGCTCTGTAAGTTGACCTGTGGGTTAATTTTCAGTCTTTCTTATTACAATCTATTCTCAGGTGGGAGAAAAGCAGTTTAGTCCAAAGTATACTTCATATTTCCCAGGTATTTATTAAGGTCTTAGTACGTGAACCAGAGATAGAAGGTTTGGGCTGTGGAGTGAGGCTTCTGACATAGCCAGATCCTAGCTCCACCACTTACTGAATTCAGAACATCCCCAAGAGGTTCCTGATTGGCAATAATAATAATACTAATGCCAACCTCGTACATTTTAATTATAATAATACCTACCTCATACATTTGTCATGAGATTTTATGTGCAAAACACCTCAGTGCCTAGCTTCTATTATTATGATGATTATTATTATTACGATTATTATTAAGACAAAGTTCTTGCCCTCAAAGAATTTATGGAATAGCAGAATGTTTGGGAAGTAGCCATGTGAATAACTACAACACAAAAACACATACAACCAAGGATGAAGTGGAAATTTAACAAAAAGTTGCGATGTGTCCCAGAGTTTGGCAGGCTATGGTTTGTAAGCCAGGAATTTTTTTTTTTTTTAATATTTGAATGGTTGAAAGCAAAAGAAAAGAAAACAGTTTATGGCACCTTAAAATTGTCTGAAATTTAAATTTCAATATTCACAAATAAAATTTTATTTGAACACAGTCAGGCTCATTCATGAAGTATTGTCCGTAGCTTTTTTCACACTACTCTGAGAGTTGAGTACTTGTGACAGAGACCATAGGCTCAAAAAACCAAGAAATGTTTACAGTTCGGCCCTTTGCAGAAAAACTTTGCTGACACCTGCTCTGTCTAATTCAGGCAAAGCAAGCAAACTGTCCACCACGGGGCATGGGGTTGAGGTGAGGCACCAACGATGCTTGAGTCTTCTGTAGACACAGAGGACAGATGTTTGAGGAGGGCTGTGCTCGGTGAGATCACAGACTCACGAGTGTAGAGCACAAACCATTTGTGGCTTGACTTGGGTAACACTCAGGGTGCACTCACAAGAGACGTGGGCGAGGCAGAGCTATCTAACCCATGAGCTTCTCAGATGCCAAAGCAATGCATACCTTCCTAGCTTGACTGGCAATGCACATATTTAGCCTTTTTTGAGGAAGAGGTATGTTATGATAAACTCGTAACTCTAGTTTAATCTGATAAAATAAGTAGCATAGAGGACAGACCAGATAAAAATATTCCTGAAATATTATCATATTACTTTTCAGTGCTGTTGAATTGAACCTTAAAATATGGAGAAAATGCTCCAAGTTAGAATTATAGATATTTAGTAAGTTCCCCTTACACATCTGTTACAGTATGGCTGTGACCTACTTCCACTGCTGCCTCGGTTCTCTGCAGTAATTTAAACCCTCTCTGGTATGTTTCTGGGTACTTCTGCATCATGGTACAAATTTTTGCACCCACTTGTCAGAGGCTGCAGAAGTATCAGGCAGCTTTGGTTTGTTTAGCTCACTCGACTCTGACATGACTTTTAATTGTAAGTTTGGTTCGGAGAGAAACTAGGGAATTAGTCTAGCTAGGAGCCATTGTTTTGTCTCAGCCACAGGGAAGGACAGCTATTGGAGTCCCCAGCAATCTTACTCCTTGTCTCGGATAATCCCCAGGATTATGAGGAATTAGCCATTTAGGATAAGTAAATCAGAACTGTGGGACTGGTGGTGGCATCAGACTAACTTCTTCGAACTCCGGAACTCAGGAGAGCCTCTAGAATTTCCATGCGAGACACCGTTGTGAAGCTACCCGTTGTCTGGAGTTGCACTGTGCTAGGCGCAGACATGGTACATTGTGCATCTCTCTGGGTCATGTGACATTACTTATGAGAAAGTTAAGGATCAGCTCATCAAGGAAAAAGGAAAAAGGAAAATAACTTTCATTGACTTCAAGACTCCAGAATCAGACAATATCTCCCGATTATATTCAATTCAGCCTTATTGTTCGGCTCAAAAACTGGGTTATTATAAATCCATGGGAGTTAGGTTCAAATGAATTAATTCAGAAGTTGTACAATTAACTTCTATAATTTAAAAACAGACAAGAAGTAACTTCCTGTCATTGATGGTATCAAAAACTGCAGTGTTTTTGCCCACAGAGTCACAGAATGGCGAGTAGTCTATCGCTTTGTGCCATATGGGAGAGTCACAAAACGGGTAGTACACCGCAGGAAGGAGGTATGTGGCATAAATAGTGTGACACCTTTGGGGAACGTATCAGAGCTAGTAGGGCATCCACGAAATAGTTTTAGGTGGATTTCCCTATCTGCCTCCCCACTATTGTAAGGAAACACATAATTGATTCACGGAAAGGGCGATGTTTAATTCAAGCTCTCAGGCTGGATTTAAATCCTCGCATTCAGGAATAAATCACAGAATCTGCTCTTTACCACCTGCCCAAAACTTTTCTTCTGATTAGAATGCGTGAGTGACTAGTCTGTACATTTGCCGTTCCCATTCAAGTATATAGCAGAAACCCCCCTCACTCTTCTCACAGTACTGCTTTCTGCTCTCTGATAATTTCTCTCTCCTGCTTTCAGAATTCATAGGAAAGCTAGTCTCTGAGCTGTTCTCAACATCTCAGGTGTGGATTGTCCCCATCAAGATTTTCACAAAGAAAATGAGGCACAGCATCACCTGGGTGACAAGGTCATGATGCCACAGCCCCTACTTTGAAATTTTATATTTACTTTTCTATTGTAGAGAAATTTTGTAAGAGGAAGGTGAAAATGGTCCTTTAGACACTCTGAAATAGCCCAGCAGCGGCAGGCGCTGGCAGTGATGAAGTCCTGCTCTGAATTGCCCCACCTTCCGCCCTGCTTTTCACCTTCCCTGGAGGCTTGATAAAAACTTGCAGAGGTTGGATCTGTCCTGTTCTCACTTCTTTTCTAGACTTTCTATAAGACTTGGCTTGCGACAGTCATTCTACCTTATTCGTACCCTAGCAAGTGTTCTGAGTTCAAATCCTGACTGTAACTTCCTAGCTATGTGATTTTCAGCAAGTTCAATCATGCCCCTGTGCCTTAGGACCTTCCTCTGTAAGATAACAGTATCTAGAACATAACATTACTATTAGTATTAAATTAGTTATTATATAAGAATATATTTAATAAAATGCTTCAGCATATATATGTATATATAAAACATAATTAAATGCTTAAAGAGTGCTCAATATATAGCCCCATGAAGCTTTTTTTTCAATTTGTTATTAGTATTATTATATTCTACAAAGGTAGTTTATAATCTTTACTTTTAAAATTTTTTTTGGGGGGGACACATTATTTTTTAATGTGTATATGAAACATCCCTCCATGGAACTATCAAAGAGAGAAAACTATAACATTTGTCAAAAGTAATTCACTCCATAGTTTCTACATAGTAGCTATTTTCTCTTCATTTATATTGCCTTGTTTCAGGTATTTTATAAATACCAAAGAAAATTCTGCACACTATGCATTATTACCCAATTATGAGAGATGAAGAAACTGAACTGTAAATAGATTAGGTAATTTAATCCTGGACATATACTTTAGTAGTGACTAAATCAGGTTTTAAATTCAAATTGTTTGACTACAATGTCATGCAAGGGACCATTTAATCGATGAGTATTAATGACTGATGACCATGAGAACATTGAAGAAAAGAAGGACAGTGAGCACAGTAACAACACAAGTAGCTGTAACAAATTTGGGCTCATAATTAAGATTTACGTATTCATCTCAGATCTCTGTGTTTGCCCTTAAACCATCCAGCTACTCGGGGAGAGAAATCTAAGATGTCAACCTACTTATACTCAGAGCAAGATGTACCTGACACCATCCACCACCACCACCACCTGCCCTCTGCCTCGGCTTCGTGACAAAAATACTCGTGGAAAAATACACTAAATCTAGAATCATAGAAGAACATACTTACTCATTTTTTTGAGATTTCTCAAGTACTGTTCTAAAAAGGCTATCATTTACCTGATGGTTAGTCTACAGTATCAGGACATGTGTAAAATTATTGCAAATAGAGAACAACGGCCCTGTAAAATTATCCTACCAGCCACCTCAAGTACATAGACACACTTTTAAAACCTATGGGTTTTCAAGGAAAACAATCTGTCTCCTCCTTCCAAACACATTCTTGTCCCTAATCCTTGCTACACAGGGACTCTGGAACAACCCCTTTTTGTAAGGTCTGAAATACAGAACAATTCTGCTAACTAAAAGGTACTTCCAGTCTTAGAATTGATATTAGGAGTACTACTTATTCAATGATACTTTCTGTATTAGCTTTTTCATAGCTAAGACACAATAACTGACTCCCACTATTTAAAGTAGGAGAGATTTAATTTGACTTATGGTTTCTGGGAACTCAGTCCAGAGTCAGCTAGCTTCAAGGCAGAAGGCTATGGCAGGCAAAGACGCTTAGTTCTTGCCAGTCAGACAGCAGAACAGGGGGAGAGTGTCAACCAAGAAACTGTCAAGGGACCATATACGTTACCCAAATCATACTTCCATGACCCACCCAGAAACACCCAGAAGTGTGTTCCACCAATCCCCAAGTGGATCCCAAGGCCAATCAGTTGATACACCACTCTAAACACCATCCTTTCGGAATGGCAAGTGTTAGATTCTTGGCTTGATTTTCTGTTAGGGTCTTCAAAATGTAAGCAATTAGACCCATCTTAGGACAGTCTACCAGTCTATTTACTCATTTTTGTAAAGGGATAATACATTTGCTTAGTCTACTTCATTGTAATTCCCTGTAGAAAAAATTTAAGTTGAAAGTATTTCATGGTGTACAATGCACAAATACAAGCCATTGTCTTTTTAATTTTTGTTATTTTTGCAAAGGAAATTCCAAGTTGTTTTCCATCTCCCACCAACTAATAGCATGCTCTCTGATATCAGTTATGTGCCCTCACTAAATACTAGTTACCTGACATTTGGGTATCATTAGCTATCATGTGAGGTTGGATTGGACAGTATTGGAAATCTGAAATTATAATGATCTTTTCTCCTCAGGAACAGATGCTACTGAACTAGGTTTCTACAAAATGTCTCACATCTGCATTCATAACTTTTACCAGACATAAATACTCAGAACCAGCATAGGCAATTTTGGGGGCATGTGAGGGAATACAGCTGGATCGGTGTGATAGATAAGTGAAATAGTAGCTAAGTGAGTTTTTCTTGGGACGAAGCGATGTCAGGTAAAGGTTATGTGTATTTTGAAAATGAACAGACTTCATCTATAAGCTGCTGGACTATATGGAGTTTGGGGATGGATAAAATTAGAAAAGAGTGCCAGAAAATCAGTTGACGTGTGTCAATTGGTAGAAGAGTAGCACTAATTTTGACAATGCAAACAGATCTCCCCTCTTCCTAAGTGTAGGGAAGATTTGAATTGTATGTTGTGGCCAATTTTAGACCGTTTTCTGCTTATGTTTTTGAGAATACATAGCTCAGGGGAACTGTAGAGTTTCTTTCCCTGGGAAATCAATAATGGGGATGAATAAAGTCAGATAACCAATCCTCTTTTGGTAGTTATCTTATTGTTGGCATGTCTCAACTTAGTCTCATGATATGCAGACATTACTAGAGAGGTCACTGAGGACGACAATGATCGTGATGAGAAATGTGTCAGAGACTGTGCTGAGTACTTCGTGTACATTAACTCACTAAAACTTCACAACAACCCAGTGGGATTATCCTTTTATTTCTGTGGCTTACAGAGGAGGAAGCTCAAGCTGACTTGCTCAAGAACAAGAGCTAATAAGTGGCAGAGATGGATTTCAGACCTATACATATTCAACTCCACAGCCTACACGCTCACTCACTAAGGAATATTTGCTATCCACATTCTATTCTATTTTACTTATTTTACTTTTTTGGTGCTGGAGATCTAACTCAGGGCCTTGTGCTTGCAAGGCAAGCACTCTGATCACTGAGCTAAATCCCAAACCCCCACATTCTCTTTTAAAAAGCACTGGACATGGACAAGGATGAGGACCAAGGATGGGCTCTGACATTTAAAAGTTGGATAATAATGGATCCTTTCCTATTTTCTCATTGTCTTCATTATAAAACAGGCCCGGTGTTGTGTTCTTTACATGGTGAGAATGAGGATTAAATTGAAATTATTTATGTGTGTATATATATATATATATATATGTATAGTCTATTGATTATAAATGTAAGAGGACAGAGGCAAATGATGCTAGAGAGTGGCTTGGTGATGGTCCCCAGCATTCATGACCAGGGGCTTCCCACAGCAGAACAGGGGTACCCTGCCAGTTGGCTGAGCACAGCCTTACATGTTCTGTGGTCACCGGTACAGTGCAGCATGTAAATATCTTTCATAAAGATACCTATAATTATTTTCAAAGATCATCTGTTAGCCAATGGGGCTTTGAGGATTGTACAAAACTGACAAGTTTCTGCATTTAGAGAGTTTATAGTTTAAGGGAAGATTTGATAAGGAGACAAAAACATGTATCAGGCGATTATAAGCATTAGAAGGAAAAGCAAAATAAGTAGACAGAGTGGGAATACTTGAAGAAGGATAAATGTTAATGTGGGTAAGGTCTCTGTCATTTATTTATTGAACAAAGTGTATCAAGTGCCTCCTGACTCAGAGTATAATTTCTGAAGAAGATTTAATTAACAAAAAATAATCCATGGTCACTAATTGATATAGTAGGAAGAATATAGTAATTTAAATAAATATTTATCTCATTGTGCCTTATATTCCTGAGTGTCCAACAAGGGACATTTTGGAGTGCCACAGCTCGAGAGATCTTTGTTTTAACTTCCAGGGGCTCTGGGGTCCCTTCCTGCTGGTCGGCTCCTGCCATTTTGGGCATCAGCTCAGGGCTCAGTTTGCCTTTAGCGCCTCAGCCCTGAGGAAGATTCCACCCTGGCAGTGGTACAGGGGGCTGTCTGCTGGGATGTTGTTTGTTTTTCCCCAGTTGCACGACTGCTGTCTGTTCTCCCTCTTGGTCCAGTTGTCAGCAGAAGAAGCCTCACAGTTGCTCTCATGGTCTGTTCTGAGATGTCAACCTTTTCAGCAGCCCAATGGGGAACCCCTCACTTTGGTTTCCAGCTCTGTAGCCTCCACAGGCATAAGGACCTCTCTGAGAGCAGAGTTTAGCATCTCCCTCCCCTTCCCCGCCCTTCTTGTCTTTGAGAATCCCCCTTCCGTAGGTCATCAACACAAACTTGGGCAGCAGACGGTGTTCATCAGAGACTCCCACTGCTCCCGTGAAGCCCCTTTCCCTGAAGCGCTGGCTCTGGCAAAGTATTTGACTGTCTGACTTTGACTCTTGATTCAGTTAGGCAACTTGGATGTATGTCTGACATAGCCCAAAATGTTCAATACAAGTCATTAGTTTTGTTTTTTCTTTTTTTAGATAATCAATAAAAATGTCTTGCCCACTCATTATGACTCCAGTACTGTAGCAATGTGCTGTATCTTCATTTAAGAGGGAAAAGGGATTCCCTCACTGCCACTCTGCCAGGATCTCCAAGAGCACTTTTCATGTCTCACATTCCCTTGGAGAATTGCTCAGTCATCAGAGTACCTGTTCTCCCACCTGTCCAGTAACTAAGAAAGGACTTTTTACTGCACTTAAAACCGAAATTTGAGCAAGTTATGACAAGCTATTCATAACAGTTACGACAGTTGTTAGCAAAGGGCTAACAGTTTCAGCGCTTCCACCGACAGCCGGCTCCTTCTTTCCCTCATGTTCTTAGACCTCCAAATCAAACTTAGTATTCATGGAATCTTGTATATCCCTGCTGCGAGTATTCACCTTTAAAGAACACCTTTTCCCCTACACTTGCCCAGAAATATGCAAAGACGTTTCATCTACAGAACTGGAGGGGGCTGTTCATCCCACTTTCGCTCTTTTATAAGGGGAATTTCACTATATTCCTGATCTTTGAGTAGTTTCAAAGGAAGTACCAAAGCTCAACTGTAAAGTATTTAATAGAGAAAATATCAAATATTTTCTGTAGACTATATTAAATGTATTAATAATATAAAATATTAATATTGCAGATTACAATTTTATTACATGAACTTCAACTCAATAAATATTAGTAAAATATAGAGTGGGCCATAAGCAGGAATGTGCCAGATTTCATATGTATCCATTAATACTTTCTTCTGGTTATTTTGCAAGCTAAATAGGATTTTGAAAACCTATAGTGCATAAAAGAAAACATTGCTCAGGACATTGCCAACCCTTCAATTTTGCTTCTGAAAAATATCTTTTGCTCAATCAATAGGTAATAATTTGGTTTACTAAAGAGGTTCTTAGAATGAAGAGGTAGTACACCAGTGATTTTTAAGTTGTTTAAAAACCAATCATTTCACAGAAGATGTGAAGTAGTATAATAGTACTATTTATAGCTGGCAAAAGTAGAGCCCAGGCCTAGTTTTTCTTTGCTTGGAAGGCTGAGGTACCTTGTGATAATTGCAAATGTTAAATGTATTGAAGTGTTCCTTAAAAATGGATAGTGTTATTTTTAATTCCGGAAGCTACACATTCATGGAACCTTATGTACCCATCTCCTCACTAGCGTCGGTGTGTGCAGGGCTTAGCGCAGACATTCAGTATTGTTAAACGAATAAGTGAATGAGAATGTTTTCTTCATGCTTTATAGATCATCTGCTACAAGAAACTCCAAGTTATTCTAGGTCAACGATGTAAAAACTTTGGACTCGGAGTTTTAGGTAGACTTGGAGGAAGAGACCTGAGTTCAAATACAAGCTGCACCGCTGCCTGGCTCATTCTACGAATTTATGCAAGTGGCTTAATATTTCAGAGCCGTGACTTTCTCTTTCAGAAACTGAAATCACCTTGCTGAATGTACTGAGTGGTCCCTGGTTCCTCTGGGCTCAAATGTCTTTTGTCCTAAATAAATTAGCCTCTTTCTTGTTGGAAAAATGTTCTAAGTGATCGGAAACCTTGAGGCTACCCCAGCAGCCAGTAATGAAAAATATTCATTTGGTTCTTTTCTCTCCCCTCAACAGAACACTCTCAGTCCAGTTACTTTAAGTTACTTTAAGTAGGGAAAAGGAATTTTACCAGAAAATAAACCATTTCTTGAGCCATTTTAAAAGAATCAATTGCAAAAGAAAGATATACACCTCCAATCCAGCATTGTCTAGTTTAAAACACAAATTTTACACCTGTCTTCTACCTCTCCCTTTCCATTCTTTTCATTTCCTCCCTTTCCCTTTCTCCCTCCTCTCCTCCCTTTCTTCTCTGTTTTCCTCTATCTGGAAATTCTTTAGAGTACTGTTTGTGTTTCTTCCAACCAATCCTAATGTCCAGTTTCCCTAAATCACTAATGATGTTAAGAGGTCCAGCAATTCTTCCAGGACAAGCTTCATGTCTGTGGAGTTCGGTGAGCCTCCCTTAGTGCATCTATTGTATCTGTGTCACAGACTTTACTTCTTTCTTCTGACTGGTCTCTCCTTGTGCTCTTGCCTCTTTTCCCCTCTTGCAACCCTTTTACTCCTGGATTGCTCGCACGAGGTTGGTCCCACGATCTAGGCACCTGAGTCTAGTCTGAGCCTTTCTAGACAGTCTTTTTAACACAGACGTTATATACAGAAGCTTAAATTCTGATCACTTGAAATGTTGAAGTAGTAGATGCTCTATGAAATCACACACACATACACACACACACACACACACACGGGGGGAGAAAGAGAGTTGAGAGAAGTTCTTTATTTTTGTAACCTTTATAACCTGTAAGCCTTCAGTTTTCTGTTTTCCAATTTTTTGTTTTCCAACTTCTAAAAGAGTTTTGTTTACTACGTTTTGTGTTCTTAAAGAGAAAACGGGGCTCTTCAGTGGTAGTTTTCTTGAATCACTAGAGGGTCTTTCCTGCACACCTGCCCACTCTGAAATTATTAGTCTTTTTTCTTTCATAAGGAGCAACATTTATATTAAAGAACCACTTGGCATCAGTGCCCAAGTACAGATGTCCTATCATATAAGAAAAGTGCCTCATTCAGAAAATCAAGATGGAGTAAAATAAATAACATCTTGGCTCTGTGCTCCATTCACAACTGTTAATTTTACAGGGTTATGATTCCATCTCTGAGTGGAGAGCTCCTGGCAAGGACAGCTGATCTGGTGCCCCAGATTGTGCTGTGTGCGTCCCAGTAGGAATCATCAAGAACAGCAGGCAGCAGGGTGGCGGGAAGGTGGGAGAGAGAGAGAGAGAGACAGAGAGAGAGTTGCAGCAAGGTGCTGGGAGGCTGAAACAGATTGGCCCTTTCCATAGTGCTTTTCAGTTACTCCTTCCTTCTTTGCATGGATACATTCATGGTTAACTGAGGAAATAGATTTGTGTTGAAGTTTGGTGAGAAAATTGTCAATTACCAAGAGTGTAATGCTTTTACATGCTTGTATATGTTGTTTTAAAAATTATATGTGTGTACCCACTGGCATGGTGACGGGCCCATGCAACAGGAGGCCGTGTGCTTATCCAAAGAACGTCAAACAGTACTACGTCATGATCAGCAGAATCTAGGTCACTGGGGCAGAGCTGGCATGACAGGTGGAGAACATACTATGTGCTGGATGCTGTGGCTAATCTCCTAACCTGGAGCAAGGCCAATGTCAAGGACATGGGCAGATTTGAACCAAGCATGGGGCATGGTACCTGACAAATAATCTTTTATTAATGGTCTTTTGAAGAAAGTTGTTGCATTGCTCCCCATTCACTGCTACGTATTTCCCAGGATCTAGAACAGTATCCACAAATGAGAGCAAAAGTTAAATGGCTCAGAAGTTAAAACAAAGAAGGAATGGAGACCATCAATAGTCAGTTGGAGTACCATGCTGAAGAATGGCGCTATCTAGAATTTTATGTACTTGCCTATACCTTTTAGTTCTGTCTTCTAATTTAATTTCCAAATGGAAAAATGTGACTTGCAGCACATGTAAGGCTGTCAATATTGCCTTCCAAAACTAAAAATTTTGTCTTCTCATCTCTTTCATTCAGTACCTGGATCACTTTATTGATGATCATAGAAAACTAATTTTAGGTTTAAATTGCTTTGAGAATAACAAGTTTAATGACTATATGCCGCTTCTTGAAAAATGGAAATAGTGTTTTTCACCTTTTATGGAAGATTCTTTTAATACAGAAATAGAATAATAAGTATTTCTTATATTCTAAATGTGAAGACCTGGTGTGCCTCTTATTGATGTGGGCCCACACATAGGAGGAAGTTAGACATCATTTTGAGACCTGCATTCTGAGTTGTCGAATTTTGTACAAATTCCTCAAAGCAGGGGAATTCATTTAGATTTTGCACAAATTCTGATGCGACTCACTGTCTACACATTTACCATATTCTTTTCCTTGAATATATCAGTTTCTTTACTAATTTGGAAATATTTGAGGAGAGTGTAGACTCTTGCATAATGTTTTTTTTTAAAATCATAAAGTTTTACAGAGTGCTCGCAAATCCTGAAAACACAGTGTCAGGTCAGAACTCTGACTCCAACCTAGGACAACTCGGATTGTCATGGTACATCTTTTGAAAGGCTGGTTGAAATTGGGCGGTGGAGCAACAGGGAGCCAGGGAAAGGCAATACACACACACACACACACACACACACACACACACACACACACACACGAAATAGTGCCAGTGACTTTGGAAGGACACAGAAACCGCATTTTCCCCATAAAATACTACGGGAGAGGTAGCAGGCTTGATATGCACTTCGGGGGCATCGTGGATTCTTTAACTCCCAGCGAGGTGGCTTGTGCCGAATAAATGGCTCAGTAAATATTGGTTGAATGCTGCGATGTGGAGGAAAATAACCTCAAGAGAGCTGTCCTTTTTGTCCCTCCTTTCTCCCCAAAGGTTGAAAAAAATGATGAGGACCAAAAGATTGAACAAGATGGGATCAAACCAGAAGATAAAGCTCACAAAGCCGCGACCAAAATCCAGGCGAGCTTCCGTGGACACATAACGAGGAAAAAGCTCAAAGGCGAGAAGAAGGGCGAGGTCCCGGCCGCCGAGCCCGAGGCCGCCGCCGAGAAGAAGGAGGACGCCCCGGCGGCCGGCGGGGCGGCCAAGAAGGAGGCCGGAGGCCCTGCGGCCGCCGAGGGCGCCGGGCCCGAGCAGCCCGGCCCGGCCGCCGCCGAGAAGCAGGGCGAGGGCGCCACCGACGCGGCCCCGGAGCAGGCGGCGCCCGCGGCCGCCGAGGAGAAGGCCGGCTCCGCGGAGACAGAAAGCGCCCCGAAAGCCGCCGACAACTCGCCGTCCTCCAAGGCCGAAGACGGCCCCGCCCAGGAGGAGCCTAAACAAGCCGACGTGCCTGCCGCTGTCACTGCTGCCGCCGCCACCAGCCCTGCTGCCGAGGACGCCGCCGCCAAGGAGACAGCCCAGCCTCCCACGGAGCCCGCGGAGAGCAGCCCCGCCGAGGAGAAGACAGGTGAGCGGGCGGGCGGGAGGCCCGGGCGGGCGCCCAGCGGGGGCGTGCTGCCCGTCTGCTGGAGCTGCGGGGCTGGAGCCTAGCTAGCTCTCCAGAGGTCCCCCAGCGCAAGGAGGGCGTGCGGTAGCCAGTGCTGGAGACGTCTGGCCGACACCTTCATCTGAGCGCTACCAACAAGCAAGCCAGATAATCCTGGTTAGAAGAAAATACTCTTGTGCAGAAAGACCTAGTGTCGTAAGTAGTCGCTTCGGCTACCTGTATTTTATGGACCAGAACTGGCTAATGTGATTATTTGGTTCTAAGAAGAACCCGGTGTGATAAATACAGCCAACTCTTTATTGATCCAGACAATCTAGTGTGTGTATTGCCAGCAGCCAAAACCTAATCTCAGATCGCCTTGCCCTATTCTACAATATGTTTCTGGGCATTCTCCCCACCATCACGTGGTGCGTAGTGTGTGTTTGTATGTGGCTGCTCGGAGAATGTTGATTGTGACACTGATTAAGGTCAAGCGTAATTAAGGAAGTCTGTTGGTGTTGCCAAAAACAAAAGAAAAAACTCCAAATACGCGTATCGAAGTCAAATATAAATTATCATTTTATTACTGAAGACACTATTTTCTTTCATATGCATAATGAAGGTCTGGGTATAATCACCGAAAGGTACTGGAGTGCTGGCTTGAATTGCTGTGGAGCGCTAACTCAAGTTAGAGCATTTTCCTTATTGGCCAAAATGCCTGTGCAGAATTGGAATAGAATATCCCTGGAGCGAGAAGAGTTTGACAGACCTTTAGTTCTGGACAATAGATTTGTCCCTCACCCCAGTACATGCACAGTGATGAAGGAGGCCCACAGCTCCAAGGTCCTTCTCTGATCTTGTCTGCCTCATGGATACCTTCTAGCTCTGAAGATCCTTAAAGTCGCTTCTGCGCCAATTTAAAAGTTCTGGTTTACTTATACCTTTAGAACCCCGTAGACTTAACCCACACTGCGCACATGGGTCCAGATATAGACTGGGTCACATCGTGATCGTGAGAGAGGACCTCCCTCATGAGGGTGGCCTGGGGTATACTCCAGCGTCTCACCAGTGGATTGGAAAGATAATCATTGAGCATTTGCCTCAGTACACATTTCTCCAAATTAGACACTGCAGGATGCCAGATGATCATTATTCGACACATATTCAAGCGTACTTCTTTCGTTTTAGCCCTAAAATCTTAACAATATAGATTATACTATCACTGTTATCAGCATCCTTTCACACTGCAATTCCAGATAATTCACGTGTTTCTTTCTATCAGTGCCTTATTTTAAACATTTACTGTAACTACAAACCTACTCCAGGGGCCTGACCTTGATGTTAAGAAGTTGGGAATTTTCCTGAGGAAGAGTAAGGTATGTGATAAAGCACTGAGCTGTTGGTTTTAATTTACTTAGCAAAACAGATCATGCTAACTCCTTTTCTTTGGCTTTAATGTTCAAGCCTCAGAGAACATGTTTAGAAATCACTTTGATGGGGACAAACTGTCATGTCATTCTCTAAATCTTGGGAATTAATTATGCTTTTAAATACTGAACGTAATTAATATTGCTCATACCATAATTTGGTAACTGAGATTTCTAAAATTCTGACTATAGACACAAAGACACAATGTGATTTTAGGTATAGATTCATTATTTGGATTAATAGAAAGAAAGGGTGTCCTGAATTCATGAAAATCTAATATATAGTATATTTAGAGAAAATTCCATCTTTTTATTTTTCAAATTACGATCGTTAAATAAATTATTAAAATATTTTGTGTAGTAAGTGCGCAACAAATGTCGAATGTTGAATGTACAGAAATGGGCTAGACGACTTATAGATAATAATTTATTCACCCACTCATGTATTTTTCATGCAACTTTTCCTTTTTTGGGTGCTGGAGATCGAACTCAGGGCGATCTACCAGTTGAGCTAAATCCTCAGTCCCTTCGTCCCTTCACGCAACTTTTCTAGCTCTATATATTTGGTTAAAAAAAAAAAAGTGTGATCCTTGGAGGAAAATAGAGGTTATGTTCTATCCTAAATTTTACAAATTTTATCTGAAAAATGTCTCGACTGGAAGACTCCTATAGTGTGCATTGAAAGGCGATTGGAAGTGGATGTGAGATTCGACTTGAAATTAATCACCGCTGGCAATTTATTTTCTACCTTTTCTCAGCTTTGGGTAGGTATTGCCTTCTTGATTCAATTTTGACATGCTGCCTGTAGTTTCTTTCTGAACCCTGTTACCTATTAGCCTCACTTGCTGTATGTGACAAGCACAAATTACTCAGTTGTGGTGAATCTCATGGAATCACAGAAACCAAAGATGACAAGGCGATCTATCACATCATATCAGTCCCCAATTCCCAGAGGCTCTGTGTCGCATTTCCTCCATCTCCCATTGCGTTTCATTCTAATACAGGTTAAAATAGCAGTATTTTCATTCGTGCTGTACTCTTTGGAAATGGTTGGTTACAATGGCCTTCATTTAGGATTCTGTGGCTGCCTAGAAAGGGTAGGAGACAAGCTAAGAAATTGAAGTTGGGGTGCAGATAAAATAAATCAAAGGAGAGAATCTAGAAAAATAGTTTTTTTGAGGTCAAAAATTTGGACCATGATCACTGGTTTAATACCTGTGGAGATTATTTATAAATTTAAAATACCTTATTTCTTTTCCTTTTTAAAATGTAATATTGTTATTATTTACTATTGTGGGTTTGTTACCAGTAGACCCCACTTGTGTTAAGACCTTTGCAGTTAATTAATTTTCTTTCTTTCTTTTTTTAATTCTCCGACTTTGTCCTTCTCCCTGTTTCACTACTCTGCCTGCCCAGCTCCCAAAAACGCCTATGACCAAAAAGTTTCATCGTATTTCTGATGATAATTTCTTTGTAGGAAGAGGAGTGTTTAAAACATCTGTACTGCACTGCCCTCTTCATCCATTAGAGAATTTTCAAGCTCCCTTCAATGATTATGTCTTTGAGTCTCCTGCTGAGCATTGTGCTCCTTCGCTCTCAGTGAAGGGCTTCTCTGTATGGTTCCTCCACTCCAGAGTAGCCCATTGACTTTCCGTAATACGGGACTCCAAAATTCTGCTGTGGCCATGTTCAGCCATGTGGCATTACTACAGTAACCCACCCAAGTGGCTGTCAGCCAGTGATAAGGACTGGGTGGCTGTCACATGGTACTTGACAGTGCTAGTAAGAAGTGGGATAATGAAGCACCCTAGATCTTCTGTGTATTGATGGTGGCTGCGTTTTATTTTCATGGTCTCATTATTACTTTCAAACTGGGGTCATTAGCAGTGATCTGGGGAAGGGAAGTTTCCATTTACCATTCTCTGAGTAGAAAAATTGACTGCATCTCCCCATTTCATCCCCTCTTCCTTTTTATATCCCTTTGTCCTTCTTTCTCTTTCCCTCTCCCTTTTTTGCTTCTTTCCATTCTTCTTTCCTTTTCTCCTTCCATTTATAGTAACTATGCAATGCTAGGTATTGGGATCACAACAATAAATATGATACACTCCTTTGATTTTAGGGAATTTTCATTCAGAAGTGGGTATGATGAAATTCAGGTAGTAGCACTTAAAATTGTTATAGTAATAATCCCAATGAAATTCTGCAAGTGAGTATGGAATAGATTTATACGCCAAAATACTTCTGGACAAAATATGAATAAGACATCCTTTAGTGGCCAAGATGAAGTTTGATTCATACTATAAAATAAGTTTTATATAATATGTATTCAGAAGCCAAATTATTAGCAGAAAGAACAGATGCAGCACTTATAACTTCCAGAATGATAATTAGGTGTAAAAAAATGAAATACCCTGGATTTAGGGAAATTCTTTATGTTCCCCAGAACAATGTTTTCCTAAATCCCAAGGAAATCATCTACTTTTTAGCCATCCAAAAAGTAGATCCATTTCCACCGAGCTGTGAGATTTCCCAAGGATATTTACACTTATTTGGCAGGGTGCCTCATAAGCGGTTTTGATGTGAAATGTGGTTTCAACCACTTCCCAAATTTATACACAGCTCATAAAGAGTGAAAATTTGAGTTGTGAAAGTCCATAAATGCTGTTTATAAAACATGGGCACCCTGTCAGATACTCAGTGGTATGCTGCTTAAATACCGTTGATTATTATGCTTTTGTGGAGCACTTTTATACTGCTAAAGTAATCATTTTTATTGGTTTTTCTTGACAACAATCCAGTGGCATTTGATAATATTTTCCTTTCTGCATTTATGTTCCAAGAACAAAGTATGTGGGTATTCTGCCCACAGACACAGTCAGACTGATAGACCTCTAAATCCTTTCCTTAATTTTAGTCCTACAGTTTTTTAGCCTTCCTTTAAAGTGCTCTTTTATTTTAATTCTTGCATTTTCTCCCTTATTAGCTTACCAGTTGCAACAATTTCTAATTGTTTGTGGGAAGTATCAACCAGGACATTTCTAGGGCATTCTGTGTTCTATATCTTCTATAAAGTATGTAGGAGGAAAAACACTGGACTGGAATAAGGAGACCAGGAGACTAGTCTCACTATTTCTGCTGACCAGCTATGGAGCTTAATTCAGTTATTACTTCTCTGGGCTGCAATTGTCTTCTTCTTGAGAGAATAGGCCAAAATAATTGATGGTTAAGATTTTTCATAAGAATAACAAACATCCTACAATGAGCATTTATTAAGTGAATGGCCCTCTATGAGAGGGAGAATTATGCCCTCCAATCACTGTAATGGTCTGCGGTATAAGTAATTTTCCTTTCCCTTTTTGCGGGTGAGGAATCTGGAGGTTAGAGATTGCAGCACTTAATCCTTGTCAACAGCTGGGATGTGTTGAACCAGAACCTGAATTCTGACATTCTCATTGTTGAGGTCATTGGCTGAATGCTGACCCTCATTCAAGAATTACACTGGAAGAAAAATAAGTTGGAGAGATGTCTAAGGACCTCCAACATCTTATTTTACCTAACAACTCTTATTATGTTTGTAATTGTATACTCGAGACTCTTGTCTGGGATTATTAGTGATCACATTTACAGATGAATATTCTGTAGCTACCATAATTCCTGATCATAGTTCTCTCATAGTTTCATCACCCCAGAATTTAAAGGATTGTGAAAGTAGTTTGGCACTGTAGGTTTTCATTTCAAAAATGCTTCAAGTGGTGCTTTATTGGACATAAGAGGGCAATAAAGATCAGTTGAAAATGATTGTTCTTAATAAGAGTCAGTATTATTGAATTCATCAAATATGCCAGGAAGAACTGTAAAATTAAAAACTGAAAACCTCAGATCTCAACTGGATGAAAGTTATTTTATTTTTTGTAGAAAATCCCTACTCTAAATTTGGCTCATCAGAATTAGTATCATTTTACACTCTTATGTATGCAGATCCCCTCACCACTTAGGCAAATGAGTTTCAAAAGGAGCTGGTAGTTTATAGTATCTATAAGTAAAATATTAAGGAACACATTAGGAAAGATAAATTGGAGAGCAATCTTTGTTTTTTAGTTAAAAAAAAGCAAACAAAAGATAAGAGGAAGAAAAGGGCTTAGTCAAGAAACTCAGCTGCTAAGGCCTTATATTCATTCTGTCATTACTTACACTGTCATTGTCACTTCATAAAAGAAGCTAATAAACAGAAAGTCATTCCCCATTTTAAAGTTGTGAAATTGTATTTGCACTGAATATCAAATGATATGTCGAAAATCAGAATATTTTTCAGATGTTAATATGTATCATAAAGTATTTTCTCTTTTTTCTCTACACACATGGATGTACACACAATCCCAGAAATATTAAGAAGAAGAAATGAGTAACAAGAGTTACACAGGGAGTCCATTTGCCTAACCATGGAGACAGAGCACACTGCTCAGTCTAATGGACTAGGAAGCTTTGAGGGTCCTCACTCCCATTGTCTCCTCACAATCATAGCTTTCTTAAAGAATGAAAACTTCCTTAGAACCACACATGAGTGGGAAGGAGGAAGGAAACCAGTGGTGCTACTTAAAGCTACAATAGCTGTGCCCTTGAAGATTTCTCAAGGCTGTGTGGTTTGTAGCATAAATAAAGAGGAGGGGAAGGTCTGAAAGGATGTGTAATTTTTGCCATCTTTCTTAATCATGCCTGAATTTTATGTTGAAAGAAAATAACTAAATTAGGTGCTAAGCTTTGTTCCAATGCATACAATTATGAAATTTTGAACTATTACTTTTCTCAAAAGAAGTTTAACCAGTTTCTCATCTCACAGTCTACATTTGCCTAGATAGCATAAATCTTGGCTCCCCAGGCAAATATTTATTTTTCGGTTTTAATGAATTGCCACAGGTTGTTTTCATAAGGATAATTAACAGTATCATATTTTACAAGATCCACTAACTTACAGGATGTGTATGATATAATAGTTCTGTATTTTTAGCGTAACAGATTAAATACCAACTAAAATCAACAGATACGAGTTCTTGATCAGATTGCATGAATGGTATTAGGCCAGCCTGTCTATACTTTGGATTTAGTTCAGATACCTATAAAGTAATTAAGTTTGAGGAGGTCTTTGGCTTCCGAGTCCAAAAGACAAGTTCACAATGGTAGAGCAAAGAGGCATCTTTGAAGTGTGGAACAAATGGCCTCATACCCAACCATCTTCCTTTTCCTGTAGTCCCTTAATTTCTTATCTATTAGATAGTGGGTTTGGAAGGAGGGCGAAGAAGCTAACAATAGAGAGGTTTTAGTAGAGGGGAAAGCGATCTAGCCTAAGTCAGTCCTAAGAAAGTTTATGGTTACATTGGAGGCCAAGCAGAGAATGAAGTTTTCTAGCCTTGTCTTGCACTTGAAATTGAAAACAAAGAGTTGAAAATGATGCTTTCATATATGGCTGAACTGCTGCCTTACAGTCTTCCTGACTCTCTAAAATAGAAAACCATAGCTATGTTGACCATAATTTGCTGTCAATAGTTTCGCTTTCCTCCTAGACTTAATTCAGTATTAACTTACTTTTATACCTACCTTATTTCTCTGAGTAATTAAAACATTAAGTAATTAAAGCAGCTTCAAGAGTTCATAAAACCTTGGACTCTTATATAGAGCACAGGATGCATCTGACAAAGTGTCTAATAAGCTTGTTAAAATTTTGCCTGTAGACTTATTACAAACACTATATACACTAATGTAATACAACGTTCTTCTAATTCTTTTTTTTTTAACTTCATAGTAGTGGACCCTTCGATCATCAGTAAATTGGCTAACGGGCCTAAGCATTTGGAAATGTGCTACCAAACATCCTGAGAAAACATGGCTTAGATCAGTGGTGACGAACCTATGGCACGCATGCCCCAGCAGGCTGTTTGTATCATTGAAAGCTCTCACAGGTTCGCCATCACTGGCTTAGATGATATACAGATTAGGTATAATTACTCAGTAATTCTCACACTTACTTTTAGTCTTCAAAATGCAGGGGTTGTGGAAGATACAGTATTTCAGTTTCATTATCTCACACTATTCTGTTAGCTAGGAAGGAAAATTCCAGTTCTTAATGTATATTTAGGGAAAAAAAGATACACTAGGGAGGCTATTTGCCTTTCATATAAATTATTCTCAATATAAGGATTCTTTCCTGTAGGCATATGTATAGTGAAGTAATTTATGAAATTTCGTTTTTTTCTTTCTCCCCATATGAGTTGGGTAAAATCTCTGGGGAATTAGGCAGAGAAACCAGAAATAATTCTCCTAAAATAGTCTCTTCTTACAGGTGCATGTTGGATGTGTGTGTCTTTTAGAGAAAGCAGAGGTGAACCCATAAAACAAATATACAAAAATATGCTTTTTACCCTGGGGTATGAGAAAGTGAAGACTATAATTTAAATATGCTTAAGCGTTTTATTCATGTCTGCAGTATACCCTTCTACCAAATTCAAATACATAGGAGGACACGTACACACATACACACACTTAATATGTAACAGTCTTCCTAGGAACTTAGGCTGTCAGAGAATATCTAAAAGAATAATGAATTATATATTTTCTTCACCCTTTAGACAAAAAGAAGTGGAATTGGCTGCAGGAGCATCTTTCTGTCTCTTTGAGGGTATGTGTGGAGAGTAATAGTCCTTTTTCTACCAGTTGCCTCTACAATAGAATGGGAGAATTAATAGTTGGGAATAAAGCTATCTATGATGAAATTGAAAATGTCTAAAAATTAATATTCTGTTTAGTCCCATTAGAATGAGACTTCTTGATATAGGATTCCCCTCATCTAAGTCCTGAAGCACAAAATGTATCTGATAACAAAAGGATAAAGCCACCTTTCATTCAAATTAATACAGATGATGTAAAAAAATTTTATTAGTACATGTTTTCAGTGCATGAATTAATACAACTAATTTAAGTTATATTTCATCAGCAGCTATTTAAAAATTAACCCTCAGTAGAAAAAGTAGCTCCACAATCTGTTTTTTTTTTTTTAATTGCATCTATAACAATGATTTAGAGAGTGTTTTAGTTACTTTTCTCTCGTTGTTGGGACAGAATACCCGACACCCAAAATTAGGGGAAGAAAGGTTTATTAGCTCACAGTCTGCAGAGGTTTCAGTCTATAGTCTGCTGGGTCTGAGGCAGGGCAGCATGGCAGAGACAGGGCGGGCCTGGCAGCAAAGTAAAGTCAGGAAAATGCAAGGAATGTATGCAAATAAGCAATGCAAACAAGCAGCTAGTTAGCTTCTTCCTGTATCTTTTATCTAAGCTACCTGCCCCCAGGGCGGCCTGCACTCCCACCCCCAATCTCAGTCTCACATCCTTGATCCCAGCAGAATGATGCCAAACCGATCAATGGATCAATTTAGTAATCACACACTCCAGATCCAGCTATCTCTTACCACATGAGACTTTGGGGGGACATCTAGACACAAACCATAACAGAGAGGAAGCTGTTAACAAGTATTTGATGAATGGAGTGAATAGTATTATGCACTAGAGAAGGTCTACTGGTTCTAAACTTGAAATTTTGGCCTGGCAAATTCCTTAGGTACTTTGGATGTGAGTTTACTCTTGGATAAAACAAAAGTGCTGGACAGAGGATCTCAAAATCACTATTTCTAGAGGAGTTTGACAATGCAGATTCTAAGAACACAGGGAGGTAGACGCTTGCACATACTAAAAGCTGTGGTGCCATTAACCTTTCTGCTAATTTGGAAGCTGAATACAGAAGCTTATTGGAAAGTACCGTTCTTACTAGAGGCCATAAGTCTTCCCCGTGCTTGCCAGAATTCACACCATTTAGGGCTTCATAGACCAGTGTGAGCATTTTGCATCATGCTTAGAAACATATTGAGAACTAGAGGAAGGCAAGGCTGCTCTTTTCTGAAAGAAGGTGATTAATTTCATTCCAGCCCCATGAGTGACCTGTGGCTGGCTCTTGCCAGTGTGTGACAGGTACACCCAGGGAAAGAATAATCTGCCAGGTCGTTGGCTCCTTTCCCTCATCTGACACATCTAAGTAATCTTTTCAAAATGTGTATGAGTCTACTGAACCTACTGCTGGCCCACTATAGGATGCGGTGTCTGTGCCTTCCCAAGCCAGCAGTGTTGGGACAGAGACCAGAACGCAGGCTTTCCCACTCCTGTTGCTTATTATGCACAGCCTGTGAGCTGTTCCGACTGTAGACCATATTAAGCAGATTATTCCCACACATAAACTGCAATTTAACGAACTCTCCTGTATGTGATAAAAAGAGCCTCACTTTGTAAAACTCGAATTTAAGGGGTTAAGAAAGGCTAACTTTCAGCAGTGTGGATACAGCACGCTCCCCATGGATGTAATTTTATCTTTTGCAAGGAGAAGTTGCAGTGGAAGGTTTTGTTTTCTTCCTTCCTCCTCTTTTAACTTATGATTTAAATATTAGTAAGTTCACAGAAGAACCTGACACCTTTTTACTCCTGCCCTGTATTTGTTTTAGTTATGACCTGGCCATTTTCTCTGAGGTGTATGATGATCACACCTATAATGTAGAAAACAGACAAACCACCAAAGCATAAATTATTCATGATTTTATCACACATCTGCAGTGACACACCGGTAAACTGCATCCCCAAAGAACAAAACTCAAAAAGCCTTGTTATTTGAAGAGTTTGCCAATTACTATGGTGTAAATACTCATCACGAGTGATTTCAGGCCACTGATGTATTGCCACCTAGCAAACAGTTGGGAAGAGAAGTTAACCATTTTCTCTTAGCCATTTGTAGCACCAAGGGGGTAAATTCTTGCTGTCGCAGTGCATGGACTTACTGTTTTAGGGCTTGAGTCGTGGGGAAGGAGACAAGATATCACTCCCACAGATTAATTATTTAATAACAATAAGGAAAGGAAACTCTAGGAAAAATCATACCACCAATCCATCGTTTCTGTCACTGGCCATCTGCGGCACAGGAGTACGTTCAAGTAGAGATCTTAACTTTTGCTAGAGAAGCAGCAGCCACGTGGGACGTTTGAAGAAAACGACAGTCATGGAGGCACAACCAACAGCAGCCCTCACCAATGCACAGAGACATCGAGCAGCCTCAAGGGTGCGAAAGAAGAAATAAGCAGCCATTGTGGGGGCGTGACAAAAGAGGGACCAGCAGCCCCCACCGGCGCACGAGGACATCCAGCAGCCTTAAGGGCACAAAAGAAAGATGAAAGAGAGAGAGAGAGAGACCTGGGTGCTGCACCCATATTTACCTATGTTCTGGCAAAGGGATACCCCCCTCCGGGAAATGGGCGTGTGAGACTTTACCTCAGGCATTCACCCCAGGTCTAGAGGTAGGACCCGGGAGTCGCCAGAGTGCATATCAAAGTAAATTCTTTGTTGATAGTAAAAATGTTCCTGCAGTGTTAGCCAGACCTTGGAAGAACAGGTGCACACTGGGAAGGTGAGACCTTTATCAGAACACAGGATTCGAACCAACTCTCAATAACCATATAATGAATCTTACACCAGTGTGAGCCAGCACCAGCATATCTCAACTCAATATATTTTAACAATTTAATGAATTTTACTTTGGGTAACTCAAGGATACTAGAATAGTAATTACCAATTCCCAAAGAACATTTCAGTATGGAAGCAGATAGATATCCGATTATAAAGACACGTAATTATATACATCTGTATGCGATGTCATGAGAACTAGTTTTCACATATTTATTTCATTTCTGTAAGGTAAAATTTAGACTCGTACGTCATATTCAGCTAGAAATATAATAGCCCCCAAAAGGATGGGTACGTTGTCCTCAAAAGTATGATCTGAGCTACATCTTTTGAGTGAACCGAAAAACTTTTTATCTTTCAGAGATAAATTCAAGATTCAGACGACATGCAGCCACTGCTGGCTTTTCTGACCTCTAATGTATAGAGAGAGTTACTACTTTCCTCTTCTCATATGATTTTAGTGCTAGAACGAATATTGTAAAATAATGCATTCACAGAAGGTAGGATAAGATCCATGAGTAATTATCAAAGGCAGAAGTTTTCCAACTTGTTAGCCTGGGCCCCATTTGTTAGAATGAGTTGGAAAAACACACGCTAAGCCCCACAGCAGCGCTGTTGTGGTTGAAGATGGAAGGGGAAGTGAAGCTGGTTGGAGTGGAATGGGGCCTCCTTCCCCTTTCCTCTAACGCTGTCCTCCACCCGAATCGTCTGTAATCTCTAAAGTACATCTTGAAAAACACAAATTCAAGAATTGTCTCTGCTACTGACTATCTACATGTGGACAGAGTCAATGTCACTCAATCCTATATGTGATCGTCACAATGAGTATGACGAACTGTAGTCATGCTGATTATAGAGTAGATTGTGTGTATCAACCCATAATATAGTCCTGATGCTCAGTCACAGAAAAGATTGGTGATAATGTCCTCTAAGCATTGTATCAAGCAATAAAACCCTCTTCTACCTTATTTTAGTTCCCAAAGTATTAAAGCCATGCAACATTTATCTTCTAAATGATATTGTACAAAGAATATTGCCATAAGTAATTTACCTTCCAGAACATTATTTAGAAACCTCACTCTTGGGATTGGGTTTCTGGAACCTCCAGTTCGATGCAGTAGCACCTCAGAGTGGCTTCTGGAAACTAAGCTCTATCAGATAACAGAGACCAGGTTAGCAGGAGTCTCTGTCCGTCACCATCCCACAGTCCCCTACGCCCGCACTAAACTATTTCTGCATGTTGGTAAAACTTGGAAATTTTAACCAATAATAATTAAAAATCACTATACTTAAGTCCAGTTTCAAAAGAGCTTGAATTTTGGAATGACTAAATTCCACTGACCATAATGCAAAATACTTCTGTTCATGTAGCCATCCGCTCTGTACTTAGCTTGAATCGTTCATTTTACAAACAGATGATCTTCCAAGACATTGTATAGAAATTATTCAGATTTTAAGAATTTTCTTAGAGTTCAAATCATAAATAATTGGAATTGGAACCCCACCAGGGTTACTAATCAGGCTAAGGAAAATTGTTATATCTGTGTTTCTAGATCCTTTTAATAAAGAAATAGACTAACGTGCAATACTATGTTTAGTTATCTTCCAACTTGCAACATTGGAAAGTGTTCTTCTGATGAAACTTACTTAAGAAATTGTAGATAATTTTGAAATAACCATAAAAAGTATTCTAGGAAGTTAAATCTGCAAATCTGTCTCAAAAGTGTTTAAAAGAAATCTGTCACCTTTCTTTCTCTTTCTACTCCTCAGTCCCAAAGGAAGATAGCTGTTTGTATCTCTGTCTAAAGGATGTCCCAAAGGGAAACACTCTGAATAATGGTGCCGACTGCATCTAACTCCAACGATTGAAATCCTAAATGTCACTTCAATGATTCCTATCAAAACGTGACACCATCTAGTTGAGTTGAGGGAGTACGTCCAATAATTTTAGGTCTGGAGTTTGAGGGCCTTTGGTTTGTTACAATTTTTAACAGACAGCTCTGAAAACAACTCAACCAAAGCTACAAATTAATACCTGTCTCTACGATAACCAATATAAAGCCTTCCAATGCCAACCTTTGCAACCTGAATAAAATCTGAATTATTATCATGGCCAACAAGACTTCTTGTGATCTGACTTCTGCTTATGTTTGTGATCTATCCTCCTACTCTACCTGTCTGCACTCTTCTCTAGCCTTACTAGCTTTTTTAATGTCTCTAATTTATTCTATTGTGGGGTGTTTATACTTGCTTTCTTTCTTGATCTTCCCATGACTAACTCTTAGCACTGGGGGTTCCATTTGAGGTTTATATATTATAGGGAGACTTCCCTGACCTTTGAGTTAGGCTAGCACCAAGCCTGCCAGCCTTACCGGTTCTATCACATTAACGAATTCATTTTCTGTTAACATTCTTGGTGCCTGAAATGACCGTGTTCATCATTTGGTGATGTATTTATTATGACTTCCGATCCTTGGAGGCAGGGACGCGGCATCCTTGAGCACAATATCTCCATATATAGGCTTTAGCATATAGAAGGCCTTCGGTGGGTACCCGCTGATTATCTGGGGACAAGGATTTTACCCGTGGAGGGCTTTCTCTTTGTAAATAGCTTGAAAAAGAAAAAAAAAATTACTTCAGTTTTTCAAATTTGAAGCACTATCAAATAACAACACAAACCACAATAATAATAAGCTAAGAATTTTTTCAGGCAAACATCCATTTGTATTGCTTGCAGCCCATCCTCTTTAGAAGTTATAAATCAATGACTTTCTTCCCATGACCTATTTCGGAATCTTTCTCGGGCACCCAGATATTCTGAGTCTGGAGGAGGGTGTTTGATTCAAAAGGAAAATCAGCCGGAGGGTGGAAATAAGTGTGGGTCCCCAGAAAGAACTAGGAGGTGAGGGAAGGAACTCTGATTAATAAAGAGAAAAGAGAAAATAAAAAGAAAGGAGAGTAGACTACAACATAGGAAAGGAAAAGTAGAAGAGGACTGGAAATGGAAGGATCAGAGGAAGTAAAAAGAACAAGAAAGGGAGACAGAATAAAGAGATGATGGAAAAAGGAAATGGGGATAATAGGGAGAAAGCAGGACCAGAGGGACAGGGAGGAGCAGAAAGACACCAAGCCGGGTACCAAGATACATGCAGATTCCCCTAAAACTCTGTGCTGCACACCTCCCTGGCCGGGGCAGAGCGAGTTTCCTTCCTTGCTAGTACAAGAAATGATTCTTAAGTCATCTTCCATTCTCAGCATTTGCTGTTCTTGGCTTCACAAACAGCAGGCTTTAAAGGACTCCCTGGCAAACGGATTTTCTGTCTCTGAGCAAATCTAAGTGGCAGATGGGACCTGGCTCCCCAAGGAGAAACCCCCACACACCATTGTCTGAGCCCTTCTGCAGCATGAGTGCTCGGCCTCTGCTTCTGCTTGTCCAGGCAGGAAAGCAGGCGTTGAACTTGATTATCCCCCAAGTTTAAATGGAGGCTATTTTCATATTAATACTTTGCAGATTCCAAGGCATTGTTTCAGAGACATTTTCACTAGAACATTTCATAGAGAAGCAGTCTTGGAAGTGGGAAGTCCTGAGTTCAACTCCAGGTTGCTCACTTCATGGCTTTAATATTTTGTCTATAACATAGAAATAAAAATGCTACCCTCGGGGTGGGGGAAGTACTACCCTCATCCAGTTGTTGCAAGGGTTGAATAATGTAACATATCTAAATAATTAGGTACAGAGTAGGCCCTCATTTCACATCCTTCTGCCTTATCTTCTGATAACCAGAAAACATAACCTCTCACACTGTCCTTTCCCACTATGGGATCCTCCACCAGATCTTATGTTGGAGATGGTAAAAGCACGGATCATCTGTCATCTTCCTACAGGTAAATGGTGGAAGGGATTCTTTCACCCAGCAAATAGTTATTTTTTTGTGTGTGTGAACCAAAATAAAGTATTTTTCAAATAAAATATTCATCTTCTACAAAATAAAAACATATCATTCAATGCATCCTGCACCAGCACACAGAGAATTGCAACAGCCATGGGTTTAGCCAATCTCTTCTTTGGCTACAGTGCAAAAGAAAGATCACAGGTCTTGGAACTGGAACTCTGTATGTTTGAAGCAAAAGCACAATTCCTAATCAGCTCTGTGCCAGCTCAGTATCAGTTCCATCAGTGTGAAATGATATAATAATTTTTAGTGCTGATTTGGTGGTTGTTGGGATTAAGTAGACTACGTGGGAGTGCCTAGTATAGTATTGTATTGAACACATAGTAAGCACCTAATAGAAAGTCAGAGTTGGTTCTGTTTCTTCTAGTGGAAGCTACTGGGAAATTTTTTTCTTCTCCTTCTTTGGCACTACACCTCTGATTTTATAAAGAAAATTAATGTGCAAATATGACTTGATTTATGGCCAGCCAGAGAGACACATAATGATTTGCAGTCTCTTCTGGGAGAGAGGGACTATTCTGTTTAGCAACATCACCAAGTCCTTACATTATCAGTAATGATCGAGCCTGGAAGTTAGCCAAGGCCACCAGGTAGTGATGTTAGGATTAATTTAGGCTTCATGTAATTGGTCCCTGAGAAACTGCAATCTAGGGATTTGACAGAAAATGTTGGGAACCCTTAAGGGAAATAACTTGTGTACTTTCTAGGTAAATACTGGTCACATCTTGGATTTCAATCTTAGAGTCTTCGACATAAAGGCAAAGTTTGAAATCACCTAGACTGGGAATTGGAGGGTTTGGGGAGGGTTCTTCCATCTTCTGACATTATTTGCAACATGTTACACTGAACATGCATATGGGTACTCTCAGGAGAATGTCATTGTCTTTCATCAGATGCTCAGCTGGGACCATTACCCAAAAAGGTTAAATTCACAGTATTTGAATAACCTGTAAGACAGCGATGGCAAACCTTTCGGAGTGTTCAACAATAATATGCAGCCTGCTGCGGCACATGTGCTAGAGGCTCACCACAACTGTCCTGGGGAAGTTATGTATGTGTTTTTAAAGGAAAGATAAAACATATTCCAGGATTCATGTTACATGTTCTGTCCACAGTCACAACGAGAGAGGAGATAAATCAAGTTGTCCCCAGGACTGTATTTCCCTGTCATTCAAACAATCTGTATAGTTCCCATACTGCATTAGGCATAATGAAAGATGTAGATGTATAAAAGTATCTATTGTAATGGAAGTTACAATCTGGTTGGAGAAAAAAAAGTAAAGCTCTTAAAAAAAGAAAAAGAAACTGGGGTTAGTCAGGAGCAATGTAAGTAAATACCTGCTTGCAGGGTACAGCCTGTAATTACAGAGAAAGCTTCAGAGGCCAGGCTGGTGGGTGGTGTCTGAAGAAAAAAATGGACATCATTATAGAACAGCGGCAAACAGACTGGCCTCAGTAGCTTCTGTTGGACCTTGAAGTGGTTGGAGGCCTCACAACGAGGGTGGTTGAAGTTTTTACTTCATTCCATTATTTTTGCTCTGAAAATGACTGATATCGCTACAAGATCGACATAAAGCACCACCCACATTTACTAATTCAGTTAAAAGGTTAGTAATTTTATTCACTCTGGTGACTTTAATAGTATTTCTAGAGTTAGTTTTCAAAGGAAAGATAAAACATGGTCCAGGATTCGTGTTACATGTCTGTCCACAGTCACAATGAGAGAGGAGATATATGTCCACACTAAAAATAAAAAATTAACTTCAGAATAGCTTAAACAGGACCCAGTCATATTATAATATGTTGCTCTTGCCCTGTCACATTGCTGCTATCTTTTGGCTGGAGTTGGTTTTGTGTTGTTTTGCTTTAACATTCGACTTTATTTTTTTTCTTTCACTTTTTATTAGTCCATCTTAGCTGTGTACACGATGATTACATTCATCGTGGAGAGTTGGTACACGTACATAGCACGTGCTAATTCTTTTTGCCACCCCGACCCCTCCTCATCCTCCATCTCTTGGTCTGGCTCCCTTTCCATTCCAAGAGGATCAGGAGAGTCGGCCAGATTTGCCTTTTACCCAGACTCCACAGCTGGAGACGGAATTACACCGGTGCCCTCTGCTGGGCAGAGCTGGGAAGTTCGGCAGGAGACAATGGTGTCCTGGTCTTTTCAATGTAGGGACCGAGTCTGTGATTCTCAGTCCACAGGGCCCTTCAGGCAGGATTCATTTAATACAATGTAGAGCCCTCCCGGTCAGGTATGCTCTGACATCATTCCTGAATCCATCAACTAAAAGGAGTAATTGGGTTTTTATTGTAAGAAGGTTGTCAGCTAATTTTTAAAAGTAATTCGGAACCCCCCCTCCACCACCCTCAACTCCCCATCCCTGCCTTTACTCTGCCAGTTTGAGAGGCCGACTCTCCTTTCATTGCACACTGTACGGTGACTCGTCGTGGGTGGTAGCCGTCTTGCTACAATCTCTCTTGAGAGGCCAGGGGAAGACAATGAGGTCATTTATTAATTCTGTTCAATTTTTTTTTTTAATGGTGAAGAAAACACATTGATATTCATTGCTGATTTTCTTGGCTCAGATAATCAGAATTAATGCCGTGGTGTTAAATTAGATTTAGAGTGTCTACTCGGGTGTTCCTTTAGTTCTCTGCTCAGCTGATTTTTCTGCTAGAGGTGAAAAAACATTCAGTTGTAATTAAGAAGGGGGTGGGGGTGCCGAGAAAGAAACCAGAAGAGTTGTGAAGTTCTGTGTGTGCAAATTAGTGGTAAACTTCTAAAATAAAATGATGGGAGCTAGGGTGAGGGTAGAGAGAGGGTGGAATGAAATGATCTTTTTCAACTCTCTACTTTTATTTTATTTATTCTTCTGAAGATCAATAATATGGACATGGAGGTCTGCCTTTGGTTTCCATAACAACCCGGCTTATTGAATGACTGCAGGCTCCACAAATCCCCAATTATCAGCCTTCCAGGGCTTATTAATGGAGCTGAGGATCCCAGTGAGGCAGGCAGCTCATTGTTGGCACGTGCCTGGTGGGCTGGTGGGAGGGTGCAGGCAATGAGCAGTGGAGCTGTGTGGTGAGACAGCAGCCATTTGTCCCCCTGTCACTTCAGGGCAGTGCAGTCACTCAGGAGGGTCAGAGCACCTCCTGAAGCTCCAGAAGCTGCCGCTGCTGTTGCAAGCAGCTCAAAGCAGACATGGAAGTGGGGGTTGTTTTTTCAGCCCCACCTCCAAAGCCACCCATCTGGAATAAATCCATACGAATATATCACATGCCCTGAATGCTTATTGAGCTCCTATAATTAATCAAGGCTTCCTCGCAAAAACACTTGTGACTCTACATTTCTAATATTAACTCAAGCCTTAATTAAAATGTGAAGCCAACCTAATGCATATTTGATAGCTTTGAATCACCCAGTCTTTGGCCTGATGTTCGCTTATTAGATCCTAGAATTGAGTAATTACAATTGCAACAATAATACTGATGATGATAAGAATACAGATAGCATTTATTTCTGCCAGGTTTTCTGCCTGATGCTCTAGGTGGGGTTTCTTGTTGAAACGCAGTGACCCTATGACAAGCGGTATCACTGTCCCTTTTTTACAGATGAGGAAACCAAAGCAAGGGAATTTAAATGACTTAATCATAGGCCAAGTGGCTAGGTATGACATGGTCTCAAGTCTGCTTCTTCCATATCATTACTTTTAATCTTCCCTAATTATTCAACTTGGGTGCCCTCAAAATAGAAAAGAAACATATTTACAATAAATCCTGAGTTGTGTAAAGTCCCTGGGGAAGTGGAATGTTTTGGCTAATCAAGTATTTTGATTAGTAATTACCATGCATGTCATTATTGGATTTCCAGTTGGGAAAGGTTTGTGATATAATAAAATACATATGACATGAGAAGTAAAGTAATCACTTTCGATCAAAGTCATAAAATGCTTTCAGACCATTATATAAATGTCGATTTTTACTGTGAAGCAAAAGTGTTAATTAATAAAGACTTCTATTTGACAGACTACCAGATGATTTGTTTTTATAACATGGAAATATCTGCATTAAAATTTCGAACATTTTTTGGGGGGGGTGCCAGGGATTGAACTCGGGGCCTTGTGCATACTAGGCAAGCTTTCTAACCACTGAGCTAAATCCCCAACTGAACATTCTTTATTTCAAGGTACTTTACCTAAACTATTACCGAAGTTCAGTGTGATGGAAAAAAATATTTCGAGGCCTGCTAGAAGTAAAAATTATTAGTGCAAGGAAAATTTGAAATTCATTAGCTACTCTACATCACTACGTTGAGCTTTGTAAAACCTGAACCTTATACTATGTGGAAAATTAATATGACAATCACTTGAGGTGGTTCAGCCTGAAACTATTGTAAAGCACCGAGAGAGTGGATCAACATTGGTAGACTTTTCATCATAGTTACTTAAACAATGATTTTTATGATTTTTCGTCTGCAGAACTCTTACAGACCTTGTTTACAAGGACCTCATCTTTTTAAGGGTCAAAAGAAGTGATAGTAATGGCTGTTTTGGTTAATACACACTGAGCATATAATTTAAGCATTTTGCGAATGCCATAATTTACAACAGCCCTGAAGTAGGTAATATAGCCCTAATTTATAGATGGAGAAATCCAAGTGCAGAGACGTTGTATAAAGCACATGAGGTACCATGTCGGGAAGTGGTGATCTAACTCATGAGTCTGTTCTCCGCTAGTGTCGTTTATACTATCTCCAATTTGCTTCTTCCTGGTCTCTCTTGAACTCTCCAAGTCACATCTGCCTTCCCACCATCAGGTGAAATAACTGTAGCGAAAGTCACAAATGACCTCCACATTACTAAAATCCAGCAGTCAATTCTGAGGCCTCATTTTCTTTGACCAGAATTAGATAGTTGATTACTTCTACCCTTTGAAACATTTTCACTGCTTCTCCTTTGGCCCATTACCTGCTCTTGATTTATTTTTTTTTTCCCCTAACATACTGGCTAGCATCTTTCATTTTCATTTTCTTTTATTCTTGCCTCCCTATTTGCTATCCGTCGGCATAACCATAGCTCAGTTCTTGGTTCTCCTCTTCTCTTTTCTGTCTGTATCTATGTCTTTGGTGAACCTTTAGTTCATGGCTTTATAGAACTATAAATCACTACAATGTGATCAATCCCAATGATCCAGGGGTCCATCCATAGCCTAGACCCCTGTCCTATTACAAACAACTGTTTACTCTGTAAGTCAGCTTGTATTTGTGGTCGACATCTCAGCTAAACATGTTCAAAACGAGACTCCTGCCTTTTCTCCTTGAATCTGCTCCTTCTCCTGTGCTCAGAAAGAAGCTGATCCTTCTTTTCCTGATACTTAAGCCATAGCTTTTGGAATTTTCCTTGATTGTTTTTTTCTTTAACAACATTATCTCTATGAACAAATCAAAATATATTTAGAATCTCAACATCTCTTGCATTATCTACTATCCATCTCACCTCAGTAAAAGCCGAGTCCTTAGCATGTCCTCAAAGCTTCATTTATCAACATCCCACCAAATCACCACTCAGATTTCTTGACTTAGAATGTCCCTCTCTTGGTCCGCTCCAGCAATACTGATTTCCTGGGTCCTGTCATCAATGAGGGCTGCTCACTTCTAGAGCATTAAATCTACTGTTCACTGTGCCTCAAAACCTTCTCAAGAAGCTCGTATAGTTCACTCTCTAACTTTCTTAAATTCTGTGTTCAAATGATCAAATGCCTTTCTCCCATAGTGAACCATCAAATCCAAGTCATAGAATCTTTAATATCTAATAAAGAATCTTTGGTGGATTAAAATTACAATTAACTCAGAAGTTACTGATCGGTAGTCCTTCTATAGCAGGTTGAATTTGCTTATGTATTGATTATAGCTCAATGTGTTTGGAACATTTTTCATGTAAGAGAATTTCTTCAAAAGAACACTGCATAAAACTATACATATTAAATGTTCTATATTATATTCACATATGGGCAACTCTGTAGTTCATGATCACTCAGAGTTCAAGGATTAAGTCTTTTGTCAACTGTTAGCTAGGTACATTTGGAAGACAGTTTGTGACTCAGAAAACACCAACAAAACCAGTGGATCATCTCTTGTATTCTAACTGTAATTGGTAAGGTTGCCTGAATAAAGGCAAAACACTGTGAGGCAGACAATAAATCTCATCGTGTAACTAGACAAAAGTCAATGAGAAAAAGCTGTTGTTTATTTCCAAAGAGCCTGGAGGTCCGTGTGGGGAATGTTCACATGTGGTGGCATTCGGGAAGTGGGTGGAAGGATGTTGTAGGGTGGTGATGGGCATAAACCTGTGTGGTGAGAAAGCAAGGAGATGGAGGCGTCAGTGCTGCCTGAGAGTCCTATCCGAAAAGGTGTGATCAGAGAGAACCAGGACAACAGTAAACAACTGTAAGCTTTAAAATCTATTGACTAGAAAGCTCTGATGATAAGAATCTGTATATGAAGAGAGTACATGATATGTGTGTACACTTCATGATTCGTACCTAAACTGATGACCCTTCATTCCTTACTCAACGTTCTTACCATTCAGCTTATTTGAACAGCTGGCCAACATAATATAGGAAAAAGGGGGGAGCAAGAAGGGAGGAAGGAGCTGTGATTTTCTGCATCACTAAGTGCTCGGAGAAGGGCACCCGTCCCCTGGGATTGGAATTTCCTACTCCTGAGATGGTGTTTGTTTACCACAGAAAGCCCTGGTTTACAGAGGAGTCCTCTGCACTGGCAGGAGATGGATAGGGTTATAAGCATTCCAGTTCAGCTGTTCATCTTTAGCAGGCTGTTTACTGACGCCTGCTAGGTATGACAGGCTTGTACCTTGTCACCACATATGTAAGGTGCGTGAGAGGAACACTAACAGGGTTAATGCCGCCCTTTCACGAAGGGAATTTTGTTTATTCCTATTGTTTCCCACATTAACACCCTCTGTACCATCACTCCCAGCCTTCTTTCCTCTTCTCCCATCGCCATGCTCCCACCCATATCTCCTGAGAGTCGTTACTACTCAGCCCATCAGCCAAAGTTAGTGGGTTTCCATGGTAACCAGGCAGCTGGTGTCTAGACACTCTGAGAGATGCTTTGCAATTGAGCTGCAAATCTAGCTTCTATCACACACTCTCCTCTCTTCCCTCCTCCTCTTTCCTCCCATTTCCTTTTTATTTACAGCAGGCATTAATGCCAACACTGGATGGAGGTTTCTTTTGACAGACCATTAAAGGAAGGGAGGAGAGAGAGAGGATGAAAAACCCAAACTCACTGTCTTACTATATCAGTGTGGTAAGATGACCAAGGTGACAGACTCCGATCTGGCTGGCACTTTCTTCCTCATGAAGGGTTTTATTTAATTAAACTATTTTAAATTAGAAAGCAGTGCCACTAGTCCGTTGGGAGTCATAAGCACCTTTAAGAGCCTATAAAAGCATTTTCAGTGTAGGGTTTCAGCTGATGGCACTGAGTTGGGGTAGAATTTGTTCGGTCTCCAGGCAATTCGTGTAATTTCTCTTTCTGTGATGCTCAGGGGAATGACATATCTTTGGTATCACGGGATGCAGAACTATGGGGAGGTATATAGGCAAATGTGAGAAAGAGCCTTAAGTGACACCTCTGATCTGGGGAAGTAAAATTTAAACCTCCTTTATTTCTTCTGAAAAAGAAAAACGGGGCCGCTAACATTCAGAACTTGGCCTGATGCTCACAAGTCTGTTTTCAGGGTTCTCCTGTGAACAGACACGGTTGAGAACACCCACGTCAGGGAAGGGCATCATGACAGAAGTAAGACCACCACAATCAGGTAAAAATACAGACTAAGAACACTGCCCAAACCTCAAAATGGCCAGAGATTGCCTTAGCATGGATAACATGAATAATGATCCCTTCTTATTTCTTCGTGATATTTATTGAGATGACCAATCATAAAATTATCCCATTTCTCTGAACCACCTAACAGAAACCAAATAAGTCCTTCCCAACCTTTTCTGACGTGCCTCACGGTTCTCCATAGAATATGTCCACCCTGGAAAAAACAAACAAACAAAAAAGTGTTGATAAACTCAACTATGCTCTACCCTGTATGTGTTCCAAACACATGCTACATATGTGTTTGGCTAAAAGGTATTGCCACCCCCATATAATTTATACATTATTATGCATATTCAAATTAACTTTAATAAAAAACTTTTTCTCATTTTCTCCCACATCTGAATATTTTCTCTATTATCTTTACCCCCAATTTATTACCATACTTGCCTGAATTCACCGATTTATCTTCTAAAAACACATAAAAAACTCATTTGGAAAATAAAATTAACTCAATTTATTTTCTTGTGCCTACTATTTTCCCATTTTTAGTCTCAGTAATTAGACATGATAGCTTAAGACATTGGATGAGTTTGAAAACTCCCATTCTCTTTTATGACCCAAGCCAGCACTGATAACAAGGACACGTGAATTAGGCAGACAGCAGGCCTGAAAAACCCAAACACGTCCCCAAGCAGTATGACCATTTTATGATTTGATACACTTTTATTTAAATCACAAGGAAAATTATGTTCCTTGTTTCAGACTGAACGATGTCAGAAAGTTCATTGAGACAGCAACCGTTTCATTTCTTTTACTTTATTATCTGTCAGTTTTAAATGACTAGTTTGGCTACCACTGTCCATGACAGAGAAGAAGTGTTGAGAAGACCACTTTGATTGCAGAAGGCTAAGTTAAGAAGTGCCTGCACCTGTTCAGTTATTAGTATCTTCTCAAGCACACCCTGAAGTGCCATGTTGGGGTAATGTAGTCATGTTTCCCTCTAGGTCCATTGACGAAGTCACTCATCATCTCTCTTTGAAGTCGGTTATCATTCTCATTTTGACAACTTAAAGAGCCCTGCCACGATTGGTTTAGATCAAGTCAGCTCATTGGTCTCTTACTTGGGAATAGTTCTACTAGTTAGATGTCTGTTTAGTTTGCATTATCTCAGTACCTGTTTCACTCATTTGTGTCTTAAACTGGTTTCTCTGAGACTGAGGTCCAGCCTTATTCTCTCACCAATTCTCTTAGAAACAGAAATCTGAAAGGCTATCTGGTGCAAGAAAGACTATATTGATACATTTGTTCTGTGTTATGCCAAACAACAGAATAAATCCTAGAGGAGGTGGATTCCAGGTGGATATCAGGAATAACCTGGAGTTAGAGCTGGAATGTGGAAGCAGAGTCCTCCATCTACTAAGGGTGTAAGAGGGATTCTTGCATTAGGGTGGTGGTCTCTGGAGGGTCTCCAAGGCCCCTTTCTACTCTAAGGTTTCTGTATACATTCTGGTTTCTTTCAAATAAATAGGATTTTGAAAGGAGGGAGGTAATAGGAAGTCTAATATCTAGACATAAGTATGTTTTGGAAATGGTTTTATGGGAGAAAAAGACAATGAATGGGTGGAGAAAAAAGGATAGGGTGATTTTTCAAATGGCAGTTTCATACCATGGTCGTTTATGAATCTATAGTTCCATCCCAAATAAAATTCAAGCTCATCTTTATGAATCTTTATTCTGTCACTACTTACTGTTCCAATGTCCCCAAATAACCAAATTTGTAACATTCTTTGTTATTAAATATAAGTAAAGAGCTTAGAGATCTTGACTGAAGAGAGAATAATCAGCACAAATGCTAATATTATTTTTCCAATATAGTTCTGGTTGTGTTCCAGTGAGTGCTATTGATTCTTGAAGCAATTTTTTACTCAAAGGCAGCACCATAATATGACAGGCTCCAGGAAGCCACAGCATACAATGAGTATAAAATGAATTGTCCCAGTAAGAGAGGGAGATTGCATTTATTTACCCATGTGCAAGAGTATAACACAAACACCTTTCATAGGTCTTTTTGTTACGATGTTATTTTTTAAAATTAACTTCAAAAACTGAGTTAAACCTTCACAATTGCCTTTTTTTTTTTAAATTGCCTTTTTAATGTTCTCTTAGCATTGGACAGGAAGGGAAGTGATTGATAAGGGGAATGATCTACATTTTTATTTCTTCTTCTTTAAGATGTAGAAATTATCTCTTACACATTCCTAGATATGACTGCATTTGGAGTAAGTTTAGGTACTTGTCTACTTTTATTATCCAGTAATTCCTTTACCATTTAATTTATGAAATCTACCATTATCAATGATAATTAGAGAGTCTGCCAAAAAATACATACACACCTCAAAGAGTTTGCCATCCTAATAAATGTCTAGAAGCTAATGACCACCACTTTAGGTACCTCTTGTAATTGTAGAGGCCAAAGGTAATTTGTTTGAATCTCTTGATGTCTCAATAAATTTAGTATTAAAATATTCATACAAGTTTTTCTTTTCCTGATATATACATATTTTTGGTGGAGTCTGTATTTAACATCAAGTTACTGATTTTAGAGGCACTTATTTTTTCTATCTGTGTAGAATAGCTACTTCACCTACTACAATCTGAACGTAACACACTGATATTTGATAAAGCAGTGATCACCAGCCTTGACTCTATAAGTCTCCAGAGTAAGTAAAACTACGTTTTGTAACTCTTAAAGCAAAATTACATTGAATTACCTTGTATTTCAGAAAAGAAAATAGGAATGAGAGAGGAAGGAAGGGAAGAAAGGAGGAAGTAATCATATAATACGTGCAGGACTGGTGAGAGATGTGAGCTAAAATCAAACAGCAGAGTCCATTCATCCTCCAGGGTTATGAAAGTCTAAGTTGCTGTGTGACTCTGGGCAAGTCACAGACTATCTTCAGTTTTCCTCAAGTGGAATGGGGGATTGAAATAAAATCATCTGAAAGGTCTCTTTCAGCCTCCACTAATTACATCAACAATTTTATGTAATTTTATGAACAATCGCAAGCTAAGTCTGTGACAAACATACACATTTAGAAATTTTGTCCTGAATTATGTAGTTTAGCTATTTGCATTGATAAAATTAGCAAGACAACTGCCAAGTCTCTAATTTTCTTTGTGTTGTGTAGAAAAAGCCATAAGGGAAAATTAAACAACAAAGATAAATAATTGTCTGCCTAATCTCAACTTCTACCCAAATACATCTTGGCGAGTCGTGGCAAGACATGAGTTGAATGTGACTCACGAATACAGTGCTTTTATTTCAAAAATTTAATTGTTACTAAAACAGTAGCACTTTATAAGTAGGAAATATTTTTAGGCAGCTATAGTCATTATTAGAATGACTTTTATAGAATTAGAGTTATGTCTAGCTTTTGTTTTTAAATTCTAATTTGGAATTCAATAATCAAAATCATTTAACCCAATATTAGATTGGAGGATTTAGTAGGCCCAGATTTATTTTTGCTTTTAAAGATAAGTGTCAGAAATAATTGACTTTGTAGTAAGATGTATTAAATCAATGTATACCAAAACAAACAAATGATTAATTGAATTTTAAAATGGAAATCAGTATATTCTGGAAGATAGTTCATTAACTTTCTCAAAGTCTGACAGATGTAGATTTCCACACTTACACTTTTGAACTGGCCACTAGATAAGGTCTAGGTTGACACAGTGAAAATGGGTAGGATAGTACTTAAGCAATCTAGTTCAATATATGTAAAAAATGGTAAGAAAAAAGAACTAAGAGAGTAGAGCCAATGAAAAATAACCAGCAGACATAATTAGCCTGTTTAATTTTTTCTCTTTCCCTAAGTATGAAACTAAATAATAAATGTCAAATACATAATATCTGACTTTTGTAAATTATTAACTTTCTCCAAAACACAGCAGTAAAAATTACAGAAAAACCTTTGCGAAGGGTTGAGGTGGAGAGAGCAGGATGCTAACTTGAAAAAAAAAGTGAGAAAAAGATTGCAAAAGAAGTATGACATTTCTTTGCCTGGGTATATTTGAAGAGGACAGAGTACTCTGTCCTGACTATTCTTCAAAAGTCTGCTGTGATTCCTTGCTTAAGAAAACCTGAAAGTGACAGAGTGTTCTGTATATGTAAGTAAACAACCCATCAGAGCAGTCTTCCCTGGAGATCTGTCCCTCAGCATATGCCCTGTCCCCAGATGACCGCAAGACTTCATGGAAATGAGGAAAGTCCTTCTTATAATAAATACGCCTGAAAAATCTCACTGTATATGATTTTTTTGATGCTTAAGGAACTCGTTATTAACCAGAAGTCTTAGGTCTTTTCCAAGTGTAGACTTGTATAATTATGATCAAATAAAATAATTCTTCTTGAAATTGCATATAATATCTTAAGCCTGGAGAGTTGTCATTCTCTATGTAACTTGCCAGCTCGATGCAAGATTTTCTGCAGAGCTAGGAATGGGGGATACTTGGCTCTTGCCCATTTTGTGTAGTAAGTACACTTCTTCTGCAAGCGGAGCTAAGGACAAGAATAAGGTTATTTCCTGTTTAAATAATTGGCTACTGTTGTTTGGGTGTGAAATAGAGATTATTCTCTCTTTAAGTGGAGGCACCAGTAAGAGAAGTTTTTTGCCTCTTACATTACCAGGTAGCAGCTTGATACTAGCATCATGAAGAACCCTGACTTTGCTTCTGTTGTTGCCCTTCAAGTGTGGCCTGTGGTCCACCTTTCCCTTTGAAGTCATTTCTGGACTTTGGCCCCTGACTTCAAAGCCTTTTTCAAAGAACTATATTCTTTTTTCATTTGATAAGGCAAACTTCCTAAGTCACAGGTTTTTCTCACCCTTTGTTGGATATGTTGAGAAAGTTTCTTTTGCTGTAGGATGAGAGTGGATAAGCAGGAACTAGCAAGGATGAGGAAGACGATAACCTTCACCTGTTAGGCACTCATATGAGCAAGGAAGTGGCATTTAGATTTTTATTTGTTTTCGTTTTTCTTCCTTAAATGTTCAGTTTTCTTCATTAATTACAAATCTATTAGGTAGGCATATGCAGATATATGTTGAATACCTGTTTGTGCAATGTTTTAGCACAACCTGGCAAATAATAAACATTAAATCAGTATCAGTGTGCTTCCAGTTATAAGAAGCAACACACGAGCAGTTAATAAACATGTCCTTCATTGGTAAGGACTTCAAATCAACACACTTCATTCTCACAACAACCCCATGAGATGAGTACCGATATTATTATGAAGTACAGATGAGGAAAATGAGTTAATAATAGGTTGTGTGGCTACCCAAAGCCATAGTAAGTGTCAGTGACAGAATTTAAATGCGAATGATCTGGTTCTAGAATCAGGTCTCTTAAGCACTACTCTGTGGTTTCTAAAAGTAATTATGCTTCAACTAAATATAAATTTTTACCTTCTTTAATATCTGAATAGTTTGGTATAAAGTTAGTAGTTTTAAAATTAGCAATCAAATGAGGATGTTGGGACAATGCTTTCCATGGCCATGAACTGGAAGGTATTAGGGTTCATCTTCTAACTCTAGTCTTTTGAAATTCAGATGAAACTTTGCTCTTTCCTCTCATCATAGTAATTTTATAAGCATATACTTTTTCTGTCTGAAATTATTGAAGTTTGACTTGCGTGTCAAAAGCATTCTTGAGGGCTGGGGATTTAGCTCAGTGATTAGAGTGCTTGCCTTGTAAGCATAAGGGCCTGAGTTCGATCCCCGGCACCACAAAAAAAAAAAAAAAAAAAAAAAAAAAAAAAAAAAAAAAAACACCAACAAAAAAAGCATTCTTGAGATTTTTTACTACTTTCAATATTTTTATGGGCCCAAATATTAAATGGTCATTTCATGTTGCCCTTCAAGTATGGCCTATGGTCCACCTTGGGAGTAGGAGTGGAGGATAATATAATTGGAGTAATATTTATGTGTTTTTTCCAGGCATATTTTAGGTACTTGAGATTCATCAATGAACAATCTTTAAGAATCTCTGCCTTTGTGAGGTTTAAATTCTAGTAAATGTATCCTTTTCTTTCAAGACATTGGTTCAGAGTGACCTGAAGAAAACTAGAATGGGTACCACAAGCTAGCACCTGATTTTGCGTAATGCAAGGCATGTAATTTCCGTACGAAGAGAAAGGTGTTATTAATTCTCCCTAGGGTAGGTCTGGAAGTTGGAAACACGATTTGAGGTAGGTCATGAGGGATGATAAGCATAAAGTAAATGATTCAACTTTGAAGATTTACTATATACGTTGACTAAAGTAATGGGCTAATCCTCCTCCTGACTCCAAATCCTTCATTCTTGGTTAAAGGTGTATCTTTGGTCCATATCGGTAAAATAAGTGCCTGAGAAAGGAACTCTTGTGCAAGTAATGCATTGCAGGAAATCATTTAGGGAGTCAGAAAAAGGACGAGGCAGAGAGAAGGAAGCCAGACAAAAATGAGAGTTCAGGAGAAGTGTCGCGTTGTGTCATCTCATCACAGAAAGCTCTGAAACAAACTCTACCACAGAGGTTGATGTGTACAAAGGAAATGGGACACGATCTGCCTGGTACCCAAGGTCGCGGTGGCTCCCACTTCACATTCCCTGTCCAAGGGGTCCAAGGTGGGTTGTCAAACCTTCAGCAGCTGGGAAAAGTGTGCCTGGGCTTGGCAAAGTAAGATCCAAGTGAGTCCTCAATAGCATCTTCTATGCGGAATGGAGGATGTCTGGAAGTACAGGCAGACATACAGAGATGCAGAGAATATTTGAATAGCAAATGAAGCAAAGGAATGTTGAAAACTGACTTCGTGTTATCTCTTTTTGCTTTGATATATCACTTATAAAATCGGAGATTATATTTGCTTTTTCTCATTTGCTCAAAAATCTTGAATGTAGGTAACTTAAATTTAGCAAAATATGAAACTTAGCACTGTAATTTAGAGACTCTAGTTTGAGTTCTAAAAGGCAAATATGACTCTCTTTAATTTTAATTAAAGGGACTCTCTCATATTTTGAAGTCGGAATGTACAGATTTTTCCTTCCTGATACAATTTAAATATCTTAATCCCAAAACTCTGACTCCTATTATTTTTCCCAGGAAGAGTTCTTACTTTTTTTCTAGCCTTAGGCAAAGTCTACACTGTCAAGTTTCCCCATAAACTCCACCATCAATTTTACTCATGGTCGTATTTTCACATTAATGTTGTCTGCATAGCCTCTTAGACAATTGAACTGGGGGAGCTGTAACTAGGATTTTCTCCTAGCTAGGGTTATCACTTGGGACCCTATGAAGTGTAAGAGTTGTAGAGTGGTAATTGCTGAAGTGTTTATTGTAAACATGTTTTCTGAATGTTAAACATGTATAAGTGTATACAATTGGCACTGAACTCCCAGAATTAAATGTCAGTAAATTTATCATGTTCTAAAACAGCATAAATGTGTGATAAAATTTTATTATTTTACTCTAAGGCTTATGTCAAAGAATACTTGCTAATGAATCAAATCACAACGAACTTTTTCATGTTCAAGGTGATAGTAATTAGATATTAACTGATTTCAGTGGAGTGCTATTCAGATAAAAATAAGGATATATTTGAGTCATTTGTAGGAAAATGGATGCACTTTGGGACCATAATTCTAGGTGAAATACATCAGACACAGAAAGTTAAATATATGATTTCTCTTATATAAGAAACCCAAAGTGTAATTTAAAGAGCAAAATACCAGATAGAGGATAGCAAACAGGAAAGAAGACCTTTTAGACACAGATACGGGAAGGGGATTTAAGGATGAGGGAGAGGGAAAGGGGAGGGAAGGGGAAAGGAGAAATAAAAAGGGCTAAGAAGTGATCTGTATGTACCAGCTCCCCATAGTGAGTGTATTCATTATCTATGGCAAACATGTACTAATAAAAAAGAACGATACTAACTATTTAGCCTTTTAAAATGTTAATATTAAGAAAGATGTTACTGGATAATCAGTTACTGTATATTGTAATTGTCTTAATAACAAACTAAAGTATCAAACAGAGTTCTCAATTTTACTGTATATGTGAACATATATATCACAGGAAATGATTTACATATTAATTTTAACAAAGGTTTCCAAACTTTCTCAGTTGGTGGCTAAGCAATTTATTTTATGACACCCTTAGGGCAAAAGAAACACTTAGCCATTCTGTTTATTAGGTAGTTAGGTCCAAAGAACTTATTAATAGTAGATGGTATAATATCGACAAATATTGTTAGTTCCTTCAAAATTAAATATATTATTTAGAAAAAGATATGTTACTTGGAAGCCCTGCAAGTTCACTGTGGTACCCAAAGATGCATCATTACATGGTTTCCAAGCCATGTTTTAAAATACTGCTTCCCTATACGATGATATGAGCGGTGTAGACAACTCACAGTTACTGTATAAGATGAAAGTAATCTAAAATTTTTCTTTCTAGAGGGGGGGAGAGGGGGGAGAACCAAGATACATCATGTATAGGTACAGAATTAATGTAATGAATGTGACCATTGTATGTAGAATGTACCAATACATGTTCTTGGTTTAAAATAAAATAAAATAAAAAAAATAAAATAAAATTTTTCTTTCTAGACAGTCCCATTCTAAGTCAAACAAAAAAATTATTCATCTACTCCCTTTTTCCTTATACAGTTGCTATCACAGGCTATCTCCTGACTTAATGTTTTCTGTGACAATTAGAGAGTTTGAATTCAGTGGAAGCATGTTTAGTTTCCACCCCAAAGATAATTTAGGTTTTACTCAAATATTTCAAATACATTTGTTGTTTTAAACTTGCTTAATCTGTGGAGAATTTAGAGAGGGAAAACAACAAAATATTTTTCTGACTCAGAAAATATCCTAATGTTGAGTTTTAGTCAAATAGTTCAGCTCATTCCAGTCTGTTTTACAATTTGCTGTAGTTCAAATTCTTAATAAAATTAATCAACTATTATTTTGAACTAAATTTCCAGGCTTCATAATTTCTTTTTACTGAGGCTGGTCAACCTCTTCAACTTCTCATTTTTGCCATGATCATGGTTGCTCATGGTAGTAAATGATGTTTATTATCATTATAATGAAGTAATAAAAATGAGGTATAAAATATAGTAAATAATAAAATTCTGTCAAAAAGAACCCTACCTGAATGAACCCAAAGTCTTATGATTTATGTGCATTCAAATATTTAAGAACACAACCCATGTGCTTTGTTTTATATTTCTTTCCTTTATATATCATTTTTATGTTTAGGAAGATAATGAAACCAAAATATAAACTTTGCTTTTCCAGCCAGTACCGTCTGTCAAGATATAAAGAAGAAACACACTTTTATTTTCAAAGTCATCTGCACCAGTGTCAAGAGAGGCAGTACAAGAAGGCAGACGAAAGATTACTGGGCAGGGAGGACCAGGTGACCTGGGATTCAGTGCAGCCTTTTCCTGTTTTGTGAGCCTAGATGAATCACCTAACCTGTCACACATTCAATGCCCTCATCAATAAATTTGAGGACAGATAGAACAGCTCTTACATCTTTTCAAGGTCTAGTATTGTATTATTCTACCGCATCTCAAAGTGTGTAAGTAAAACTATAAAATATGTACCATCATGTGTGCATGTCATGTATACATGTATTTAAAATTCCTGTGTCATTTCAAAAAAAAATTCTAAATTGTTGGAAGGCAAATGCTATGCCACCATCACAACTGTGGCACTAAACACTTAGAATCAACTTACAGCAAGCTCATGAGAATTTGCAAATGGTGGGAGAATAGGAGAATAGATCTTTTAGAATTTAGGTCTTTAGAAGTTCACGGTAAAGTTTGCACACGCACTCCCATCCCATCCTGTCAGATGAGATTTTGAACTTTTAAAAAAATACATAGATAAGTCTACAGAAAAGAGGAAAACAAATTCTTAGGCATACACAAAGCCCTAGGTTTGATCCCCTGTACCACAGAAAAGAAAATTAACATCATTTAATTTTACGTATTTACTTCAGTTATGTTAAAAAATTGTTGAACGTGACTGTGACAACCACATAAATTGTAATTAGTGATCTTTCTCCGTGTCACTAATGGGGGAAGTACACTAATGTTTGATAATTATGTTTGAGTTTGCCAACAATAGTCAACCTGTATCTTCCTTGGCCTGTGTTTTCATGTTTTTGAAAATCTCTGGTCTCTTCTTTCAAATAAAAGCACTAACTTTTCTTCTGTATTCTGTATCTTCTATAAAAATAGCTGTCTTTAATAACAATTATAAATATCTATGTACTGAATGTCAGCTTGCCCAACTTCATAAAACAAAAACTATTGGACATGAAAGGACAGATAGACACCAACACATTCACAGTGGGGAACTCCAATACCCCACTCTCACAATTTGATAGGTCAACCAGACAAAAAGTCAGCAAAGAAACACAACATTGAGGGGCTGGGAATTTAGCTCAGTGGTTAGAATGTTTGCCTAGCAAGCAGAAGTCCCTGAGTTCAATTCCTGGCACCAGGAAAAAAAAAAAAAAAAAAAAAGAAACACACCATTGAACAAATGGACTTAACAAATACCTCCTGAGTGTTTCATCCAAGAACAACAGAATACACATTTTTCTCAGCAGCGTATTTTCCAAAATAGACCATATTTTAGGCCATAAGGCATGCTTAAATAAATTTTTTTAAAAATCCCCTGCATAGTACCAGATCATGGAAAAATGAAAGTAGATGTCAACAGCAAAAGAAGCTTCAGAAACTATGCAAACACATGGAAACTAAATAATACATTATTGAATAATCAGTGTATCAGGGAAGAAATCAAGCAGTTCCTAGAATCAAGTGACAATGGAAGCACAGTATACCAAAACCTATGGGACACAATGAAAGCATTTCTAAAAGGAAAGTTGTAGCTGTGAATTTATGCATAAAAATAATAGAATGATCCAAAATAACCAAATGATGCACCTTAATATCTTACAAAAACAAGAACAATCCAAATCTAAAACTGACAGAAGGAAAGGGATTGAAAAGATCAGAATGGAAATTAATGAAACTGAGACTAAAAAACAATATAAAGGATCAGTGAGTCAAGGAGTTTGTTCCTTGAAAGGATGAGAAGGAGTTTTGGGAATGGGAAGGAAAGAGGAAGTAAAAAGGAGCAAGATATGTCGCTGCTCCCAAGATGAATGTATTTACTATGTACTGCAAACATGTACTAATTTAAAAGGGGTGGAGAATACCTCTCTTTAATTAATTAACTTGTACCTGTATATTCTGAGCCAGAGGCTTCACAGACGGATTGTTGGGTATCTCTTTATCATTTTTTAATGATCTCTTAATCATTTATCTGTCAAAGAAGTGTTTTGTTTATTTTCTTATTCCTTTTTTCCCTGCTAGAATGAGAATGTTAGATGTCATGGGGAAATTAGATTGAGTGGATTTCCCAAACCCATAGGTTGGATTAAAATCTGATAAATTTCAAATCCCTGAGATTACATTAAAATCTCAACCTATGGCATTCTACAGTTTCAATTTTTAAAAAAGAGACAGGAGAAGATTTTATTAAAGATTTTGAGGACACACTCAAGAGTGGAGTGCGGGTGCTTAGAGAAAAAGTCTCTGGTTTAAATTTTTAAATGTATTTTCAAATACCTTTCTACAACTTCCCAATAAATTGCAATAAGGCGAGGGAATCATTAGTATCCATATTATTTGTAGATTAGGAAACAGAAACGAAGAAAACTAACTTATCTGAGTTGATGTGACCACAAGGCTACAATATACATTAGCTTGGCCCTCAGCCTCAGCACTGGAGGGGAGAATTTGAATGTATATGGTATGTTTCAAATATCTCTTGGACCTCATTGTGCTGCCTCTGAATTTTCTTCTTGGTTAAAATTCTTGTTTGTTACTCTGAAAAATTTAAACATATGGTGGTATAAGTGATAGGATTATTTTTTCTTTCAGAACCTCAGAGAGCAAGGATTGGGGACATAGGTGTGATTTGAATCATTATCCTAATGTCAAAATAATGTATATGGGCAGATTATTTTGAATATAATTTAAAATACGAAACATAGTGTGCAATGTTGATGACCCAGTGACCAGCAAAAGAGGTGATCTAGGCTCCAGATGGACATCTGGTACGGAGAGGAAAGACCATGCAAATAACAGAAGAGCCATATGTGAGGGAGCTACCAAATTTTTTTTTACTGCTACCCTTTGAGCTTTTGAGGTGATGATGCTTAATATTCAAGAAAGATGAAAATAAAAAGAGAAAGGAAGCAAAACACCCTAGCCCAATGGTGATCAGGAGAGTAATTGTGGGCATGGCCCCAGGATGATAGCAGCTTCTGTTTAATCAATGTTGACAAGGCTGGGGAGAGCTGGGCAGGTCCCAAGAGGTAATGTTTTACTCGGAAATCCACTCAACCTAATTTCAGTAATGTACGGCTGTGGAGGGGCCTGGACCACAGCCAGAAAATAGGGCCATTAGAGCTCAGTGTGGGCGATGGTAGCTGGGAACACCGCCATCCTCCAGCCGCACTGCAACCTGGCTGCCTGGCTGAACAAGCAAGCAGCCGCTGCTGCATATGCTCCTGGTATTTGCTCACCAACAGAACGCACAGACCTGCTATCCTCACCCTTTCGAGGAAATGAACAGGATGCGTAAAGGCAAGAGCTGCTTCCAGAATCTATTTCAGCAAGAATCAGAGACCCTGTTTAGCAGACATCTTTAGAAGGACCCCTGTGAAAATATCCACTTCCATCCCTTTTGTCTTTTAAGGCCACCGTTTCACTGTTTCAGACAGACACAATTATACACCTCTTCCTCTTTTGCGGCTATCTTAATAGGAGGTTTCGATCTTAAGAATAGTAGTTGTGCACTGAGAGTGTGAAAACTACTAGGGTTTTCTGTTTTTCAAAATGTATGAGATTCATTAAAAAATACACAACCTTGTAAATCCAAGAGACGTGACCCGGCAGAAATTATGCCCCTTTGTGCTGACTTCTTCTTATTTAGCTATTCTTCTTTCCTTTACCACTCTTTTTCCAAAAAACAACACCTCAATTATAGTAACCACTAGCATACAGAGTCCAATAACATAAGGACTTTTGCTTTGTGTTTTCATTATTACCATTTTTGGATTTGCAGTTAGTACAATTGTGTGCAGCACATGGTAAGGCTCAGTTCCTTACATTTGGTGAATAAATGAATGAACAAATATTTTTCCTTCTATTGGTAAGCATCTTTTGAATGTGTAACATTAAGAACACATGATTTTACTCTCTATGATGTTACTTTTTTCCATCTAAATTAATACATAAGTAATAATGGAGTCTGCCAGTGAACATGGTGAATTCTAAGAGGTTTTGGGGCTTGAAAGAACATGGGTAGGTCACAGCTATCTGTTAGATACTAATATAATTTGTCCAAATTGATTGGCTATATTTTGATACTAAGTGGTATTCATACCATTTAAATTATAAAGTATCATAATAGATAATATACATTATATACTAATATATATTATATATAATGTGTAAGACACCTGTGTGCCTTAACCTGGCTGCCATAACAAACTACTATAAACCGGTGACTCTTTAACAACAGAAATTTATTTCTCCTAGTTTAGAAGGCTGGGAAGCCCAAGGACAGGTAGCCATTGATTCCATTTGTCTACTGAGGCCTACTGTCTCACGGGTGGCATCTTCTATGCTTTCATATGGTGAAAAGAACTAGCTGACTCCCTTGCCCTCTTTTATCAGGGCACTAACACTTATCATGGGTTCTCCATGTCCTAAGAGCCCCATCTCCTGACACCATTACCTTGGGGATTAGGATTTTAACCTAGGAATTGGGGAGTGGAGGGACAAAACATTCAGACCATAGCACTGTGATTCACTTAATCTTGCTTTTCTTGTAATGTCTTAACCAAAAGAACAGTACAAATATTAGGTTTTCATATTCAGTATAAGTAAAAGTACTATTCGGTACCTTGCTGGATTCTGCTGTTTTCTCTGTCTTTGGCCAGATTCAGACCTGGTACTCTCACCCGCTTGTTTAGCGTCACTTGGTGCTGAAAATCCCACTTCAGTCTTTTTGATTCTCCGGCCTCTTAAATATCAACTGCACAGGAGAAGGAGGCTGATCCTTAGATGAAGAATGTGGTTATTTACCCTAATTGAATAGTGATAATTGGAGTGACCAGCTGGCTTCAGCCATTCATCTGTCTTTGACACTCACCATGATGATCAAAATTTTTGTGCAAAATACTGAAGATTACATGTTAACTCATCTCTAGAATTTACAAATTATGTAATTAGTGCGAGAAAGTGCCAAGACTAGATTTCATATTATGAAAGGCTAATCAGGATTTTTCCCTCCATTTTGAGCTGCTTTCAATGAGACCAATTTTTAGATTTTGTAAGCTCCAGGCCTACATAACTGTGAACTCCCTCTCCTAGTTCCCACTCTGAGTCCATCTACCCTTCGTGAGCTAAACTAAGAGGAAAGATGTAATCAACAAAAGAAACTTCCTGAATGCCTCTGTCATAGGCTGGACTGTGCTGCCATTTACTGTCAGTGTGATTTAATCTCCTTGTGCCTCTGTTTTCCCCAGCTGTAAAATAAGGTGATTAAAGTAACTGTGAGAATGAATTCAAATGATATAGGTATACTTACAAATGTTCTGAGCACATTGTAACAGCTTAGCAACATTAGTACAGCTAAATACTTTATACAGAGGACCAAGAATAGCATAATTTGTAGTTCTTTCAAACAGGTGAATAGAACAGGTTAGAAATAGAGATTAATCAGCACAATTCATTATCTACGATGACTTCTTCAGGGTTGGTGTTGGTGGAAGAAGGAACAAGTTAGTCATACGAAGAAGTTCCATCATGCATTCAGGCTTCAAATGGACCTATTCATACATAACTAGGATTCACTTGTAACAAATTCTCCTTCATCTCTAGGTTAGAGCCTTCAAGTTCATATTTAGTGTCCAAAGTGGATCTAGCTAGAATAGGTAAAAACCCACATCTGACTATTATTAACTTAATTTGCATGTAAATATTTTAATATTATCATGGGTTCTTAACTGACTTCACTTTTGTGGTTGTGAAAGATTGATACTTTACATTGCTTCTTCCCTCCATATTTTATTTTTCTCCCCATAATTTCTTGGTGGCCTACAAAAATTTTACTGAATCCACGAAATTGACTCATTTTACTTCTGCTAAATAGACAGCCTTTCATGAAAAAAAAAATTACCTATTTGCTTAATATTCAATATTATCAAGTCCAAGTTATTCTTATCTCATACAAAATACACGTATATGTCATATGTAATTGTATGTGTTCCACAAAATGAAGCCTAAGCTAAATGATTAACATTTCCTTTTGTAAATATCTAATTGAACTTCATCCATTTTAATTTTAGGGTTTTTATATTTTGAACAAGCCAATATTTTTTATCTGATTCTTATAGGTCCTTAAAATATTGAAGACTTCAGAAACTTGATTTCAAATGCTGAATTAATAGAATAAGTTTGTGCTTGACCTCCACACCTGTTTGTCCACTCACCGTAATGGAACAACTCGGACAAGCAGAAGACTTGTGTTTTAGTCCTAGCTTGGGTATTAGCAAATTGTATAATTTAAGAAAGTCTCTGTATGTACCTGGACTTCAATTTTCATATCTATAAAGTGAGGATGTTTACTTATTCTTTCTCATTCAACAAATATTTATTGAGGGCTTTCCCTCTACTTGGTTTGTGCTCTACACAGGGGATTCAAAGTAGAACAGAAGTAATGTAGATACTGTTGTATCCTGTAGAGAGTGTAGCACAGCAACTGGATTATCTTAAAAGTCCTTCTCATTGTAACATTCTATGGCTATGAATTTTATTGTCTGTTTAGAGCACTGGTTATGAAAGTTTTCAATGACAATAAGGATATTTACTATCTGGTTTCCCGCTTCTCCTGACATACAGGAATGCCTGACACATTGCAGGTGTAAAATAACTAATTAAACAAGAACTTGTTTCGGTGCTCTGTTGTTCAAGAGTTAATAATTGTCAATTTGGAAAGCTACAGCCTTAAAAATTCTTTATAAATAGGATTATATAGCATACATTTTTAAGATGGTTTATAGTGAGTTGTGAACCATACAAAATAAGTAAGATTTTACAACTTTGGTTAAAAATGATTCAGTGCAAGATAAAATTACCCTTCAGGACTATTAACATTTATTGACCAGATCAGCCTGGTCTGATTCTATAAACCAAATATATATTTTAAGAAAATAACATTTTCTGCCACAGAGAATATTTAAAACAGCATCATTAGATAGGTATTCCAAAGAAAGAATTCCAAAAATGTATTTAAAGTAGGGTTGATATAAATATTAAGTTCTGTCTGAACATAAATAAGTAACTGACCGATCTGGAGGATACATACATTTTTATGAGTTCTTCTAATGGTCTCCTTATTAGGTCACATTTCTCTAATCTCACTATCTCCTCCCAACACCAAATTCATTTTATTTAATATTGCCAGTTTAATCTCCTCAAAGTATAGTTGTGTTATACTTCTTTGTTTGAGTTTTTTTTTAAAGTTTATCCATTACTTTAAATAAAAATTTGTTACTCAAAGACAATTCCACTAAGTCCACTTTATAAGAAACACTAAGAGCTAGTAGGCATTAAAGGGAGAAAAAAACAGTACCAAGAGCTTTATTTCAAAGAACACGGATTATTTTAAATAACAGGAAGTATTCAGAAAGGAGTCTGGAACTGCTATCATTAGAAAGCCCTATTCATAACACTGACTCATGGATGGAATCCATGAACTCCGTTTTGAGAGCCTTCTCAAAATTCCTTCGCTGGTAAGAGTGGTTCCCTGTGCCTAAAATCTTTAAGCATACAGTGTAGTTTAAGCTGAACATCTTTTTCCTTCTGGGAGTCTAGATTTTTGCATGTTAGGCAGAGGGTGCCTACATGACCAGCTTCCAACACAATTCTGGACTTGGAGGCTCAAGTGAGTGTCTTAATAAATGATATTTCACATGTGTTGTCACAATTTATTGATGAAGGAACTGAATATATCCTTATAACTTCACAGGGAAAAGACTCTTGGAAGCTTGTGTCTGGTTTCCTCTGATCTTCATCACACAATTTTCCCTTTGCATTTGCTTTGTGTCTTTTCACTGTAATAAGTGATAGCCATAGATAGGACTGTTTGCTGAGTCCTGAGTCCTGCTAGCAAATCATGGAACCTAGTAGTGGTGGTCTTGAGGGTGGGTGATTGGCTTATTATTTGTTGGTATCACAGGTGATTTTAGGCACTGAATTCTCTTCAGACAGAGTGACGATTAATACACTATCTTGTAGCATAAGTCAATTAACTGAGTTCTGTAGAGAAATTTTCAAGGGGGGGAAAAATCAACCTTCGAAAAGATGGAAAGTCTTACTTATTAAGCAAGGCAATACTTGCCTTATGAATATTCTGTTAAAATGTCCTTTGTTGCAAGAAACTGAAAACTACAAAAGTGTTTTAAAGAGGTTAGTGATTTATCTCGCAACTAGGAGGTCTGAAAGAAAGATGTTCAGATATGGTACAGTCACTCAATAATGATTTTTTTCTTGTTGTTTTAGCATATTTAGTGTATAGCTTTTGTCTTTATTGCCATAACATAGCCGCTACATAACCATGTATTGTTTGATACCCTAGTCATTAGGGAAGGAGAATGCAAAGACTAAAACCAACTCTACTGTCTTCTGAGAATGCTAACTGGCCCGCACTGTTACATGGCCATCCCTGCCTCAAATAGGAGCTGAAAATTAAAGTATTTCCCTTTGCAATTATACTACTAGAAATAGGGGGTAAAAGAATTGGAATGAATGCTCAGCAACTCACATAAATTAACTATCACCATTATTCTCACCTAATCAAATAGAAAAACAAGATTATTACTGCTTCCATGTGTGAGTGTCCCATATCTTGGTGCTTCGGTAGTAAAGCTGAAGATAAAGACCATAGTAATTGCTGTTGAGCGGAAGACATTTCCTGTCAGCACACCTTTTTAGGCTTCTCCACCGTGTGTTACTGAAAAGCTTCCTGGGTCTCAGCTGCTGAACTGGGACATTGTATTACTGTGGGGTAGTAATAATCTTTTTAGCCTAAAGCTCTTACATAATTGTGTGAAAAGGAGAAATGTGTTGTAGCATCATATGATCAGATGAGACAAAATACTAATTGTCCTTTTTCCCTCCACCCCATCTTGTTTTGTTTTCTTCCTCAGAAGCTGTAGATGAAACCAAACCTAAGGAAAGTGCCCGGCAGGATGAGGGTAAAGAAGAAGAACGTGAGGCTGACCAAGAACATGCCTGAACTTTAAGAAATGGCTTTCCACGCCCCACCCTCCCCTCTCCCAAACCCTGTCTCTCCCGCCCTCTCTCAGCTCCACTCTGAAGTTTCCCTTCCTGTCCTGCTCACGTCTGTGAGTCTGTCCTCTCCTACCCACTAGCCCTCTTTCTCTCTGTGTGGCAAACATTTAAAAAAAAAAAAAAAGCAGGAAAGATCCCAAGTCAAACAGTGTGGCTTAAACATTTTTGTTTCTTGGTGTTGTTATGGCGAGTTTTTGGTAATGATGATCCAATCATTTTGGGAAATTCTTGCACTGTATCCCGGTTTTTTGATCTGGTGCGTGTGGCCCAGTGGGAGTCCACTTTCCTCTCTCTCTCTCTCTCTGTTCCAAGTGTGTGTGCAATGTTCCGTTCACCTGAGGAGTCCAAAATATTGAGTGAATTCAAGACCATTTTTGTTTTCCTTCTTTTCAATGTGATGGAATGAACAAAAAGGAAAAAAAATCCAAAACCCAGTTTGTTTTAAAAATAAATAAATAAATAAATAAGAAATAAAGCAAATGTGCCAATTAGCGTAACTTGCGGCTCTACGGCTCCTTTTTCAATCTGAATATTAATAAATCCTGAGAGTAATCAGACGGCAGTGGCTCTGTGTTTCTGTTCCGTCTTCCTGTTGGTTGGATACATTGGGATCTTACGTTTCACCTTTTTCCTGGCCTCGCAGCCTGACAGCAGCCACTCTGATAAAGAAAACAGAGACGAAGCCTGAGGCTGTGGTCAGGAGCAAGGGTCTGGCTCTTGATGGTACAGCAGGGCACGGTACCAGTGTGCTAAGGCTGCTAATGACACAGGACCACAGACTGTAATATTTATTTTCTCACGGTTCCAGAGGCAGAAGGTCTGAAGTGGAGATGGCGGTGGTGTTGAGTTCTGAGGGCTGTAAGAAAATGATCTGCCACAGACCTCATTCCAGGGCTTATCTATATGCCATTCACATGCCTGCAGCAAAGCCTCTATGCATGTCTTTGTGTCCAGATGTTCCCTTTTTCTAAGTAATCAGCCCTATTGCATTAGAGCCCACCCTACTAACCTCACTTTAAGTTGATTACCTCAATCAGGACTGTCTCTAAATAAGGTCATTCTGAGTTTCTGGGGGTTAGGGCTTTGGTATAAGATTCAAGACAGAAGTATAGCCCATAGTAATCACTAAGACTTGCTTTTACTGAAATAGAGTAGTTTTATGATTCAGGAGAAGTATCATTTATTTGATGAAAGGTTATCCTAGGTTTTACCATGTTAAATATTATAGAAATTTACATAATTCTGAGATTATTTATTTTAACCAAAATATTGATCATGTTCATTATATTGTTTTCTGCTTAGGAACTTCTATTAAACCTCAATCTCTACACAGGGCAGGTATCAATACTTGGTTAGTTATAATCATTGTACCAGCTGATGATGGTAGAATATAAAGAAAAGGTATACATTTAGTATCCATCATTAGTGCTTTTCGAATTTTCTTCCAGTTTGAGTTTTCTAACCACCTTCTATTAGAAGGTAAATAGTTCTGTTGAGAAAAAAAGCAATATTCCTATATCCTGAAGTATCCATCCTGGTTATTCCCCTCTAAACTTCCTGGTCCAAGTTCATAAGAAGCCATGCTGTGCTCTGGCCGTAGGTCTCCTATAGAAAAGTAGGTGGCTCTCTTCAGCTTCCTACGCTCATCTGATTTTCTAAACTGGAAGGAGAATCTAAGAATTTCTAAGTTTGGAAAAAAAAATTCTGAGTAGATAACAAGCCCTCAAAGTAATGAAGATTGTGGAAATAAATCATCTTAGGAGCTGCAGCCAATAACTTTGTAACTTTGATCATCTCTGTATTGAGCGAGTGCCTCCTTAATACTTCACAGAAAGCTGACGTCACATGAAGGACAAGTCATCCCCTCACCAAGGATTTCTTTCATTAGTCATTGACACTAAACGCAATTTTCACTGGGAGAAGTCACCACATAACAAAGTCAGAAAGCATCAGTACCACTTAATAAGACAATTCAAGAGTTTGACTTTATTCTGAGTCAGTAGCTTTTTCATGGCAGATTTTGGAGCAAGTATCTGGGACTCAGTAGTGATCTGATTAAGATCTCATCAGTCATCGGATACAATGTTAGAAAAGGACATCCATGGATTAGAGCCAACTCACAGAGTGGCTGGCAAGTAACTGGTTGTTTAAAAATATTCCTTTACCTCAACTTTTTTTTTAATAGAAGAAATGCTTTAATTTCTCCAAAATCTGCAACTCAAAGCAACATTGCTATGACTTAGAACAATTCAGCCTCTTCAAAGCACAATTCTAAATGTCCTCCACTGAATTCATATCCTTATTAAGAGCAATACCGTAGGATTTTTAAGGCACTTATTAATATATACTGTTTAATGATCTTAGCCCTTGTGTAAGAGTTGGGATTTTACTTTTGCTAATAGATTTTTCTGTTTTCTTTCTTTCTTTCTTTCTTTCTTTCTTTCTTTCTTTCTTTCTTCTCTTTCTTTCTTTCTTTTGTTTATTCCTTTTGAGACAGTCTCACTATGTAATTCAGGGTGGACTTGAATCTACTATGTAGTCCAGGCTGGACTCAAATTCATGGTGATCCTCCATCACTATGCCCAGCCTCTAATAGGTATCTATTTTTGTTTGATTTATAAAGTCTTTGTTTCTTAATACAATCTTAAAGGTAGGGAAGATCTGTTAGAGGGCCTTATAATGGTCCTAAAAGCCATAACATGGATGATTACAGCCCTTACTTTGATACAAAACAATTTGATTCAAACTCTACACAGCATACATAAAGTCAGGGCCAAACCAAAAAGCAAGACCATTCAACTCCCAGAATCATAGGCTCTAAATTCTGTTCAGAAAGCAACACAAGTTGTTAACCTTAAAACATTTATATCTGGGCTACTTTGTAAAATTGAAACTAGGTTGAGGACAAGTACAAAAGGGCTTCAACACAGATAGGTGATCCTTTCAAATGAAAATAAGATCATATTCTGGGCATCAGCTCCAATACATCCCATTGGTAGCAAAACCATGGCCTTATCTGCAAGAAATAAGCTCTTTCAAGTAAACCATATTATTTGAGTCTAAAGTGTTTGGCATGATGTAATAAAATTTGAATTTCTTTGAAGATAAAGGGATTCCTAAAATAGAAGTCTTTATTGCTATCACCCTACCCACCCTTTGCTGGTCCTCCAGTCATTTCCTTCCTTCTCTATTCAGTGGTTTAAGACAGCCTAATTTCTCCCTTCTTTAGATAACATATAGTGCATGAGCAAACCTGCTGCTGCAGATTCCAGAAGAGAATGAATAAAATGTGTGCTTACTGCTGTAGCAAACCCCGCACTTTCCTTGGTCAGTGTCAAGTGAGCCAAGGGTTTTTCCACAGGAGTTCCTCCCTGTACTCAGCTTCTAACAGAAATGAAAGAGGGATTACTAAGCCCCTTCTCTCAATAAACTAGGTTATTGAGAAGTATTAAAAAGCACTATTCTCAACATTGGCCAGTTCCATGAAAGCCAGTAGTGCAGTTGACTTGGAAGCCCAGATAATGGAAAAATCAACTTCACGAACAATTTCCATACATCAGTATGAAGACCATCACAGGTTCCATTAAGTTTTTCTTAATTTTCCCATACATTGTCTGTTGTCATGGAAACGTAGCTTCTCTTCATCTGGCTGTAAAATACCTTGGTGACCCTTCTGGCTAAATGTTAGCTAATTAAACGTAGCATCAGAAATGTAGGATTCTTTATTTCATTTGGAACTCTTGCCTAGCTTTTTTCCCTAGAAGGTTATAAAACGCACGCCTGCCTATTATGCATGCAAGGCCTGAATCCATGTCCATCACCACTTTCAGTCAAGTATTTATCCTTATATGGTTACTATTGTGCCCTTCCTGGTAAACAAGTCATAGTTATCACGAATGTGAACAAGATTATAGCTATGAGGATGATGAGTCATTAAATACTCTCGGAGAATACTATTAAAATGGTAAGGACACTTTGAATGCATGTTTTCCAGTGAATTGGTTACCTGTTTGGTTTTCTTATGTGTATGTGTCATTGTTGGTAATTGCAGCATGCTTAGTGTTGCAGAAATATCTTCCTAGAGACAGTCTCAATGAAGTGAGATGCTTCTATGCAGAAGAAAATTGTTTCTGGTAAATCTCGTGTCACCAGGCTGTGGAAGCACACGAGATTGTCAAAATACTTTTAAAATAATTTTAATGTTTAATGAAATAATGCCTTTTTTTGGAGAAAAGTAGAAAATATAAGTAAAGTAACAAAAGATTAAAAACAATCCATGGTTTACCACTGAAAATTAAGAGAAGTTAATGTTTAGAGATATAGCCTTATAGTCTGCCTGCTTATCTGCCTTCATCCATTGTCATACATGATCCACTTATCTATTTATATTCATATGTGCATGTAGACATCTGTTTAAATATGTAGATATTCAAAACAAAAATGGGTTCACGCTGTGCATATTATTTTGTAAACTGTTTTAGATATTCAATAGCAAATCACAGGACTTTTTTGAATGAAATAGATACACATATACCACACTATATTTGAAATAGCTACACTGGGTTTTATGCTTTTATAAGAGAATTTACTTAACCAGGTCCATAAAAATAGAAAAACTGGGTCAAAGGAAGGAGTACCTTAAAAAAAGGCCTTTGATGCAGCTTGCCATATTAGAGACAGAAGACTTTGAAATTCATGGCTGCCATTGTTGCTTCTCAGTGCCATGCAGAGGCCTATTGAAGCCCGAGACAAAAGGAAAAACGGAGACCTCAATATTCCCTGACCAAAGCATTCCCTAATATTTTGGACCAAGTGGGAAGGTCATAAAAAGCTCTACAATCAAAACCAAAACTGTACATAAGGGCTTGTGTTGTTCAATGCATTGACAACTGCTATAAATCTGTCTGCTGTAAATATGAGCTGTATTTCCTTACCAGGCCCGGGAAAGGAGGGCTGAATGGGAAGGACTGATCCCCTTGCACAATAATGCAGAGTTTAAAAATGGCCAGAGACTCATTTTTATTTAAAAATGTTGCTTTGGTTTTTTCAAAGATATTTTTGTATTAATTTTGTTTTTGAAAGTATTGCAATCAAATACTATATTGACTACTAACTTTTTAATATTTTACACTGAGATAGGTGCCTCACTTGCCTACCTTAAACCTGACCCTGCTGCTTCCAAAAGAAATTCTAGACTCAGTGATTTCCAGGTGCAGGGATTTGTATGCAGTTTGTGTCCCCCAAAGAGTCATTGTGCTTAAAGACTGGTCTGCAGGTTGGCATTGTTGAGAGGTGCAGGAGCCTTTGGGAGCTGGGCCCTACGGAGAAGTTTCTGTTTCACTGGGGCCATGAGGTAGTTCCAGTGGGACCCCTTGGAAGTTCTTGTTTGATCCTTTGAGTTCTGACAGCTCTGGTTGTTATAAAAGCAACCAGACAGAAGCCAAACATAGTGGTACTCATGTGTAATCCCAACTACTCTGGAGGCTGAGGCAGGAGAATCTTTTGTTTGAGGCCAGCATAGGCAGTTTAATGAGATACTGTCTCAAAATAAAATATTTTAAAAGGGCTATAGATGTAGTTCAGTAGCAGAATGTTTCCCAAACATGCACAAGATGCACAAAGGTCTGTGTTCAAAAATATAACATGCACTCACACGCACACACATGCGCGCGCGCGTGCACACACACACACACACACACACACACACACGGAGCAAGCCTTGCCCCACCCAGCTCTCTCTAGTCCTGGTTCAAGTGCAATCACTGGCTTGTTTCCACATGTACTCTCACCACTGCCATCTATGCCGTGAAGTAATGTAGCCCAGTGGCCTGTGCCATGGAGCCTCTGCTATGTAATTTGGACATCCAGCCTCCAAAACTGTTACCTCATAGAAACCTGCTTCCGGTAATTTATGATAGGTAGAGCTGACTAATATATCACAAAAAATATTTTCAGATGGCTATTACGCAGCTGAGGCTACAGAAAGTCTCTGTGATACCCAGGAGCTATACAGTTTAAGGGAGAATGCAAATACCAGGACCTGAGAGTTAAGGGTCTAACACTGCTAGAAAGTTCCTAGGATGACATTGAGAAGTGTCCTGCTTTTTAGAGAAAGTACACCTGTGGAATAAATGTTTGCGCTCCTCATAATCCATATACTGAAGCCTAGTGCCCAGTGTGATGGTATTTGGAGGTTGGGCCTTCGGAGGTAATCAGGCCGTGAGGGTGGAGCTTTCCTGATGGTGTTAGTGCCCTTGTTGAAAGTTGAAGTGATGCTGGCTCTTTCTCCCTCTCTCTTTCCCCCGTGAGACGTTAGCCTTCTGCAATCTGGAGGAAGCACTCTGCCAGAACCTGATCATGCCCACGCCCTGATCTCAGACGCCAAGTCTTCAGAACTGTGAGAAATAACATTTCTGTTTCTAAGACACCCAGTCTTCCGTACTTTTAATGTAGCTGCCCAAACGATAATGACAGTAGGACTACGAAACAGCAAGATGTAGATTAGGAACTGTTTTGGAGTGTGGAGAAAGAAAGAATTTGTGACCTCTCTAAACAATGAAAATAAATCAAACTCTAAAGAAGAATAATGCTAGATGTGCCAAAACCAAACCACCAACTTGTGATGCCTAATAGTCAGTCTCCACTCCTCTGGGCTGCGTTTGTCTAATAAGAGTATGATTATGAAACCAGACTCAATCACTTGAAAAATCATGTTCCTGAAAACCTAATTAACTAGTGCCTCAATTAGAGTATCAGTAAGTTTTGTGGAGACTAAGTACTTGTCAATTAACTCACCATCGATACAAAATTATGTTTAAAGTATAAATGAGAAGATGAATATTTCATTTTATACTTAGTAAAAAGAAGATGTCTCTGTTGGAATTTTTTTAAAAAGCACAGGAGGAAGAATAATGGTTGAAAACTTTTTCTCTTTAAAAAAAGAGAAAGACCCAGGGGTGTGAAAACCATGGTGGACTACAGGCAAGCAACGTGAACAAGCTGCTCTGGGATGTTTCTCCCAATCGACAGGTATGCAGCTGTGTGTGGAGATAGGGAGACCAGAGGAAATTCCTGAAATGCAACTTGAGTGAGCTAGTGACTGTGAGAAACCCAGAAATACTGGCATTTAGAATAAGTGAACTCATAGAAGCAGTGCACATCAGCTCTGAATGCACAACAGCTCAGTGGGGCAGGATGTCCCCTCCACCAGACTGAAAGAGGAAACGCCAGCACATTTAAGAATGCAGACTGTGTTACTGGGCAGATATAAAGACTGAGTGAGAAGGGGGAGCTGAGTTCTGCCAAGTGGCCAAGTGCAGGAGATGGAGTTCCCAGCATTTCCCAGATCACTGAAATAGCCTTGATGGGGAAGCATCTAAAGAACCCCCCACTGTGTGCATGGACTTTGCAGAACAGAAACTCCCACACTTTATATTTCTAAAATGATACAGCCACTGCTCATCAGACAGGCAGAAGGCACCCTGCCGAAGAGTTGCCTTGGGCCCAGGACAGTGGTGACTGTGACTCACGGCAGCTAATTTCACCAGGAAGAAGAAAGTACCACCATAGCTGGGCTGCAGAAACCCAACTCCAGGCTTCTAGAAAGACCCAGCAGGTTGCCAAGCAATGTGAAACCACCCCGGCAAGGAGGTATTTGGACAGGTGAAAGGAAACACATCTCCCTTTCCAAAAAATAAAAAAAGAGTTTGAGTATTGTAACAGGAAGAGTCCAACCTTGAGAGCTTTGTGGGTGGTGGGTCCAGGACCAGGCCCACCTTTACAGGAGCTGGTTGAAAGCTGAGTGCCAGTGACTTCTCACCCTGTCACAGACACTGTGTACCCAACGCCTCTGCCCTGCCTTGGTGGCATCAGAGTATGCACTGCAGTACAGACAAATGCTAGCCGCCAGCCATGACTCCAGGAACACACAACAGTGATCTCTGAAACTGGAGTGCACTGTCCAAACCAGCCCGCAGACTAGGCAAGTGAGAGGAGTGGTAAGGCAACTGAAATTTGTCTTGCAACCTCAGTACCAGGTATCAGGTGTAAATCTGCTCCCACCACTGGAGACTGCCTTAGCACTCATCTGTGACCATGGAGAGTGAAAATTCAACCTGTAGTCTGCCCTAAAGAGTCCAGCTTACTTGAACAGAGGTCAGGAAGATCCCTAGACTACAAAACATTTTCACAGTGCTTCTTGTATTTAATGGAATCCAAAAATAGAAGTCTGAGGGGAAAATGTTTTCATTATAAATGCTTCTACAAGGAGGTCCTGGTTTGTATATGCGTATCTGTATGTACCTGTGTGTGTGCTTGTGTGTGTGTGTGTGTTTCTTGTTTCTTAGGTTATTTTTTGTTAATTTTTGCTTTTATTTCTGTACCATTCTCTCACATTTTCCCACAACAGTAGTTGTTTGATAGGGTTATCTAATTTTAATTTTTGTCAGTTGATTAATTTGGTTTGATCTACATATCTCTTCTCTTACTTCCCAAGTATGTTTCATTCCCTTCTTTTTGCTATTCTTCTTTCTCACATCATCTTCTGTCTCACTTTCCTCTCCATCTTTTTCATATTATATATATGTAATTAGTATTAATCTGAATATAATCAATGCTAGCTTAATTTATATTATTATTCTGCCTTTCTTTTCTTGGATCAGTGAAATAGCAGAGATCTTTTTTTTTTTTTTTTGCTGGGGCTCAAACTCAGGGCCTTGCGCTTGCAAGGCAAATGCTCTAACCACTGAACTAAATCTCCAGCCTAGCAGGGATCTTTTTAAACAAGTGTTTAATTATATGTTGATATACGGTTACCTTTTTCAGGATCATAGAATAAAATAAAATATGGCAGGTCCAAACCCAATAGCAAGATTGCAAATGTTCATATGGCCAATCCTTTAAAAAAAAAACTCTCAAGTTGGTAGAATACATTTTAAAACAATATTCCTGCTACTCTCAAGCAACAGTACTGGTAGATATCAAGCATGTACATCACCATTAAATTAAAAATAACTAAAAAGGTAACCGTATCTCGCATTAGTTAATACAATGAGTTAAAATCCCAAAGCCACAGTGTAACAATTAAAAATCTATTCTGTGATTTTAAATATTACAACAGTATTTCACCCTGAGAATACAGAGGAACCATTTAAAATAAGATACTCTGATTTTTTTTTCCCTTTGTATTTGCTCTCTTCTGGTTTTTGTCAGCCCTTTAAGGGCCCAAACATCTGAATTCAAAGTGTGACGTGGATATCCCTTTTTGTTAACTGAGATTTGTGCCACAGTCAGATACCTGGTGATAAAAAAAGCCCAAAAACGCTTGTAGAGAAAAGGCAAGGAGCAATCCACCATGTCAAAAACGGAAGAAGTCCTTGAAAAAGGAGGGAAGTGAAAATGTTTTTTAAACTACTCAGTGCCACTGTTATCTGTGTAACAGTTACCTTCATCTTCCCATCAGCGGATGGTGATTCAGAGTAAACAGAATTAGAGTGTAGACCAGTATCTACTGGTGAGGAAGATTCTGGATAGATCCCCTGGGAATGATCACCGAGGGTTTTCAAAAGCAGAGTTGTATGAAGTAGAATGACCAGAGGTGCCACATACTGCAGGGCAATGACACAAAGTTAATAAAAGACTCGAGCCACCATTTTCTGTAGGTCAACTGTATTTATTCGGCCTGCTTTCTTCATCTGATCCACACATTTCTGGGCTAGGTTTAAATATGCTTGCCGATGACTATGCACTATGGCCAACTGCAAAGTATACAGCAGGATTACTAACCAGAGTCGCAGAGTATTGAATGTAGCTTCTGTCATTAAAGGAACTTTCTTTACCCAATGGAGGGCTCATAATGTAGTCTTTGGTGATTGATTTTACCCAGAGGAGACCATAAATAAAGGCCCCAAGAAGTTGATGTGAAGTAGTGTTCTTCATTATGATGGAAAACATATATTTATCTGCATACGCTTATGTACATTTTCTGCTTACTGTGTAATTTTTTCTGTTGCCAAATTCAGGGCATCCAGATACATTTGAGCCAGCCGTAATCCAGGAAATGTCAAGAAAAGCCCCAAAGAGTGAACAGAAAATGGCCCAGAAAAATTTGAAAGTAAGTTTTGAAACAGGACCCTGAGGTTCTAAACCTTGCTTTTTAAGAAACTGCTTTGGACCGTCTGAAAAATTGGTAAACCCTGTTTCAAGTCCAAATTCCAGGTAATTCTCTGTTACAATCAAAATCACCATTGCTTTGATGAAGAAAAAAAATCCAAAAGTGACACAAACTGATCTTTTACCACCCTCCTCTAATTGCAAAGGACGAAACCAGCAGACACCAGACTAAGCTGATATTCATTTCCTGTGTAGGCATCACAAAATTATAGCAGACTTCGATTGCTAGATATACCACTGTAGCAGCCACTGTAAAATCCACCAGTCACTGGTATTCCGAAAAGTAATGCAATGCTAAAGTATCCACTTCTGTAACTGACTTTATTTCTAGATGAAGGTCAATATCCTTTGGAATGGTCAGTAGTTTATTTTCCATGTGACCATTATATTTCCTGTCTTTTTTGCTTTCCTCTTTTTGTTGCTTCCCTGCAAGAATTCCTAATTCTTCCTCCATAGGATGTTGATACAACCTCAAACATGGCACCAAAGAAGGTTCATGGACCAGACACCCTGGAGAGGCTGGGACTGCCCTGGATCTCCCCTCCCAGTGCGGCTGAAGGGAACCTGTGGAAACTAAGAGGGAGCACCCAGAGCTATTATAAACTACAAAACAGCATGGGATTTTACTCTGAAAATGAGTCCTTCATGGCAAGCTTGAGTTGGAGATAAAATCTGGTGTAGAACGCACCATATTGCCAGAGTGTTTAATCAGAAACTATTTTGGGAAAGTCAACTGCTTAAAATTGAGTCATAGAAAAATTACGAAATAATTCCACTTCTGTGTTTCCAGTGTTACCTTCCCACAGTGACTAGATGAGAGAAATAGATACAAGAGACAGCTGCAGAGAGGGTGCAGGCTAGACCTACACCCCTGGAGAAGTTTAATCTCAGGGAAGGAAGCAAGCCATATCCTCTGGTGTGAGAAACAAGACCAGGTGAGTGTGACATTAAAAGTGCTGGTATTAAATCCAGCAGTCTGCTTGAACTACCACCATACCTCTTGCCTTGCTACCTACATCCTGGACAGATCAATGATCTGATTGTTTTCCCCATCTGCCAAAATAAGCAAGGACATTTATTGGCTTAGACTGCTGCCATACTTTCAGGTATATGGACAGATAAGGACCACTGGAAAGGGGTGGGGTACCTCATAAACCCACAGGCCATACAGTTAGAAAGTTGTGATGTGCTGGATTCCAGGACTGCAGATCTTAGAAAGAAATATAAAGGAATTTTTTTAAACCAAAATTTATTGGTACTTTTATGATATATATAACAATCACATTCATCATAGTTAATTTGTACCTGTACATGATACATCTTGTTTTTTTCTTCCCACTTGCCACCCCTCCCTTCAACTCTTCTTCCCCTCCTTATTTACAACAGCTTTATTTACATTTTTCCTTTTTTTCTCCTTTTGTTTCTTTTCTTTTTCTCTTCCTTTTTTCTCTTCCCCCCTCCCTAGTTCTCCTTCCTATTTGAATATTTTCTTCCCTTTTCACCATATCTATTATACATTTTTGTCTTTATTTACACTTATGGTTTCTCATACCAGAGAAACAATGTGATATATACTCAGGCTATCAGAAAATGGAAAGATGTCACTTGTTCTTGGGTAGGAAGAACCAACATGGTGAAAATGGCCATACTTCCTAAATTACTATACAAATTGAATGCAATTCCAATCAAAATACCAATAGCATACTTCTCAGAATTAGAAAAAGTGATCATAAAATTCATCTGGAACCAGGAGAGACCAAGAATAGCAAAAACAATTCTGGGCAACAGGAGCAAGGTAGGAGGCAACACAATCCCTGATTTGAAATTCTACTATAAAGGTACTGTGATAAAAACATGGTACTGGCAAAAAAAAAAAAAAAAATAGACCTGAGGATCAGTGGAGCAGGTTAGAAGAATCAGAAACAACCCCAAACACACTCAAATACCTTGTCTTTAACAAAGGAGCCAAATACCCTCCCTGGAAGAAAGAAGGTCTTTAATAAATGGTGGGTCTTTAATAAGAACCTCTTTAATAAATGGTACTGAAAAAACTGGCTTTCCACATGCTGAAAACTAAAACTAGACCCATGTGTCTCACCATGTATTAAAATAAAATTGAAATGGATCAGAGATCTAAATATTAAAACAGAAACACTAAATTTGCTGGAGGGTGGATTAGGAAGAACTCTTGAAGACATAGGACTAGGCAAAGACTTTATGAACAAAATTCAGACTGCATGGGAAATACTACAAAGAATCAATGACTGGGATCACATCCTATTAAAAAGCTTTTGCACAGCCAAAGAAATCACCAACAGAGTAGGGAGACAACCCACAGAATGACAAAAAATTTTTGCCGCCAGTTCCTCAGAAAGAAGGTCGCACTCCTGACAACCTCACTGGGAGATGCCAGACGGCCTGCCCAACCCAGGTGTGCACACACAGCATGACAGAATGGCACAAGTCACCGTCCCTCCCACTGAGGACCTCACCAGGGGATGCCATTCTTCCCTTCCTGCCCAGATGTGCATGCACAGCACATGTACAGCACAGCGGACCAGTGCAGGGCACCATCCCACCCACTGATGACCTTATTGGGGAATGCTGGGTGATCTGTGCCCCCCAGTTTTGAACACCTTTCACTGCAGACTGAGGTAGGCCCTGCCCACAAACCAGCAGAGTCAAAATCCACTAATATTGGAAAGATCTAGGATCGAAAACACCACTGACTCTGTCGTGTTATTTTGTTTGTTTGTTTGTTTGTTTTTCCTTTTCTTCCGTTTTGCAAGTCATTGATACCAAGTAGAATCAACCATACCCGTGTCACTGAGGAAAGTTCTGGGGACATAAAGGACACAAGAATCAAGAACCACATATACCTTGAAAACAGCTTAAGAACAGACTTTTCTTAGGAAAGCATTGATGCTTATCTTAAAGTAACCTCCCATAAACAAAATATAAAATCAACCAGAGCACCAACTAAAAGGGGGAAATATATAAATATATATAAAGAAATATATATATATAAAATGACAAGACACAGGAGCAAAACACAACCTCAGACCTCCACCCCACCCAGAACAAACCCAGAGGACAATATAATAGAGGAAATCAGAAGACACCCAATCAAACTTTCAGAAATAATACAAGCAGAAATTAAAAAACAGGTAGGGGAGGCTACAGAGAACATCAGGCTAGAATTAATTGCCTAAATTAAAAAAGAGATGACAATTATAATGAAAGACCTGCTTAGGGTATTCAGAGTAGACATAGACAAAAAAAAAAGGAGCTTAGAAAAATGATGAATAACTTGAACATTCAACTCAATAAAGAAATGGAACCCATGAAACAGATCCAAACAGATATCCAAGAAATCAAAAACTGCCTTGAAAATATATGGAGTAGATTGAGTGAAAATGAAGATAGAATCTCAGACCTAGAAGACAGGTTGGCCATTAGTGACAATAAAAAGAAAGACCTCCTAAAAATACCCAGAGACTATGAAAAATCACTACAACAGCTGCGAGATGATGCAAAGAACAATATAAGAGTGATTGGAATGAATGAAAAAGCAGGAGACTGTGCAAAGGATCTAAAAAGATTACTTGCAGAAGTAACGAAAGAAAACTTCTCAAGCATGAGACGAAAACTTGACATATAGATAAGCGAGGCATATAGAGCCCCAATTACTCATGACCAAAATAAATCTACACCAAGACATACGATATTCAAGATTCCAGAAATTCAACAAGAGAACAGAATACTGAAAATTGTTAGAAGAAAAAAACCCAAATCACCTATAAAGGTAAACCCATCAGAATCACAGTGAGCTGGGGGGAAAAAGGTACCCTCTTCCACTGTTGGTGGGAATGTAGACTAGTGCGACCCCTATGGAAATCAGTATGGGGACTCCTCAAAAAACTAAATCTACAGGTTCCATTTGATCCAGCTATTCCTCTGCTTGGTATCGTCATAGAAAAATTGAAAACCTCATGCCATAGAGATATATGCACAACCATGTTCATAGCAACACAATTTGTAATAGCTAAGTCTTGGAAACAACATAAATGCCCAACAACTAATGAATGGCTAAAGAAGATGTGGTTTTTCTACACAATGGAGTACTACTCTTCCATAAAAAGGATGAACTAGAGATATTTGTAGGTAAGTGGATGCATTTTGAGAGCATACTTCTAAGTGAAATAAATCAGACAAAAGTTATGAGTACAAATCGAATTGTTTCTCTGATATGAGAAACCATAAGTGTCAATAAAGACACATAGGTATAATAGATATTATGCAAAAAAAGATAGTATTCAAAAGAGAAGAGAACTAGAGAGGGAGAAGGGAGAAAAGAAGGAAAGGAAAAAGAAAAGAAAGGAGAAAGGGAAATATGCTAAAATGTAAATAAACCTGCAGTAAATAGGGAAGGGGGAATGGAAGGGAGGGCTGGGGAAGAGGGGGGAGAAACCAAGATGTATCATGTACAGGTACAAATTAACTATGATGAATGTGATCACTATGCATACGATGCACCACTACATGTTCTTGGTAAATAAAATTTTTAAAAATGAATGAATTAAACACACTCACACACACGCACACACAAAATGATG
>PVJO010004991.1:75829-103348 GCA_004026905.1 Hystrix cristata | reverse complement strand
TTTCCTTGCAGGAGCTCCTCAGAGAGGGGGAAAAGGAAGGAGGAGGGAGGAAGAAAGGCCGCCAACTCTGACTCGGAGAGCGCTAAGGGAGGTCAGAGGAGAGCTCATGGGAAGGGGCGCTGGCCCTGGACACCCAGGAAGCGAGGTTCTTGCCGCTGGCCCTTGTGCGACCCGATAACAGCACAGGCCCCGCTGGTTCCTTGTGGCTTCTGTGTGAAAAATAGCAGCATGCTGTGTTCCTTCTTTCACACAAGCAGCTTGGAGGAAAGGTGAGGGTGGCAAGAAGTGTATTTTCTTTTTAAATTTTCTTCTTTTTTTTTTTTCTTTTATGTTGTTATTTTGAGATGAAGCCTCGCTATGTTGCTTAGGCTGGCCTTAAATTCCTGGGCTCTGGGGATTCTCCTGCCTCAGCCTCCCTGTTAGCTGGGACTAGTTTGTCTGTCACTCTGCCTGGTCTCTGGGTCATGTCAGTGAAACTCTGGGAGAAGGGAGGACTCATTCGCAGAGCGTCCGGGTCGTGGTGTCCCCTGGTGGGGACGGCAGTGTTGCACCCCACATGCTGCCCTAGCTTCTGCCCCAGAAAGCCCATCCTGGCAACCGCTCCAAGCTTGCAGGCTGGGCCTGGGAGCAGAGGACCAGTTTGCCGAATCTCCAGGCCGTGGCCCGAATGTGGCCTGGACACAATCTCCTCCTCAAGGCCTGCTTTCATTTTGTGTCCATCATTGTCCCTTTCCCCGGAAGTGGACCGAGGGACAGACAGACGTGTAACTCAGCAGAGGACAGACGTCAGTTCCTTGACCACGCTGGCCTCATTTCCCTGCTTTCTGCTTTTGTTCCCAATTCCCAGATTTCCAGCCTTGTCTGGTTTAGACAGTCGGTGGAGCAGAGCTCTTCCAGCCTCGAGGTCATCAGAAACATCCCTGCCTTTGGGGGCTGTGACGGTGGTGTTTAGGGACAAAGACCAGCCTTTCGTGTCTCCCAAACCCCAGGGACTGTGGGTGACATGAAGCCTGAGCTGCCCCGGTGTGTGGTCTGCGGACGGGCGGAGGATGGCGGCTCTGCACCCCGCTCCATGGCCTGTGGAGGTGGCGGTCCTTGGGAGGCAGCGCCCGAGGCCTGAGAAGAGGGACTTCAGACTTCCCAGGTCATGACGGCAGTGGGCGCACGTGAGGCTGGCCTCAGACAAGCATGGGACGCCTTAAAGTCAGACTTCAGATTGCAGCAGAGTCCCCACCTCGAGTGTCTGTACACACACAGGCACACACACACACACAGAAGAGGAGGGAAGGAGAGAGAACACTGCTTACACCTCACGAAGCCCCGCTGTCTGTATGAACCCTGGAATTTTGCCCTCGGTCTTCCTACCCTCCTTTTCCCGCGCCCGCGGGGAGTTTTATTCCCTCCTGGTAAACCGTGGGGCCCACGTCACCGCCAGCCCGCCGTCTCAAGGGGATTCCAGCTCAGTCGATATTTACAGAATTCACTGAGTGACTGTCTTACTTTTCCTCTTCCATAAGTGTTGTTCAATTATTAGCACACTTCATTTCCAGAATTTTGAACTTTATTTTTACCAGCTGATCATGACACACCTTTCCGGGGTAATCTGTGATGTTTCGGGACATTTGCACATCACAGACCAGTCGACTCACGACACTTAGGTTATCGACACCTCCGGCGTGTCACCTCCGGCGTGTGTCGTTTCTCTGTGCTGAGAACACTCGCAGTCCCCTCTAGGTGTTTTGAAGTGTGTGGAACAGTATCCTTAACTGCAACACCAGAACCTCTCCTCCTGCCCGGCTTGACTTGGTCTCCTCCATTCCCTCCCTGCCTCCACTTCCCCATCCTCAGGTGGCCCTGTCTGATCTCTCCACCCATGACATCATGCTTTTAGATTCCACATGTGACCGAAACCGTTAGTCCTTGTCATTCTGTGCCTGACTTATTCCACTTAACATTCTCATCTCCAGCTTCTTCTATCTTGTTGCAAAAGACAAATGCCATCATTTTTAGGCTGAGTAGTATTCCGGTGTTCATAGGCACCACATTCCCCTCTCCATCCATCCGTGGAAGGACCGCTTGGGGCACTCAGGGAGGCAGGGCTATCCACGGTCTAACCCTAGCCCATCTGCCTGTCCTTTAAGAGCAGAGGTAATGAAAGTACTAAGGAATCACTTGCTGAGAGATCTGCCATGTTCTCAAGGATGAGGGACCATGGAGATCAAGATGCTTAAATGTGTGCCAGACAGAACAGTGAGGGTGCCCACATACATTTAATAATTCAATTATCATTTTATTACTTCACGATATCTTACCAGTTGCATTGAGAATGAGGAACCGCACGCTACCCAGCCCTCTGCATGATGAACACACACTGTGGTCTTTGGTCTGAATTTTATATTTATATTCATCTTTTTGTATTAAAGGAAAATAGAACTAAGTGACTATTGCAAGTTGAAACTGCATAAATGTACTCCGTGAGTTTATCTCATTCCTGAAATTTTCCACTGTCCAAACTTCTATCGTGATTCCCTGTTTAATCTTCGCAAGCGAGCATCACAGTTTGGCACTGCTTCCGGCAGTGTGGGCTTTGGAGTCCATGTGGAGAAAGCCGCAGACAAACGCTGTGGGAAGCCAGGTCAAGCCATGCAAGGGCCACAGGGCCAGAGGAGACAGTCCTGCCCCGGCAAGGCGAGGCCCCGGAGCGATGCCAGCCAGTGTTGGAGAAATGCCAGTGAGTAGGAAAAGCAAAACCCTGTCCCTCCTCTTCCTCTCAGAAGAGCACAGTGCGTTTTTATGGGAACCTGAAGTTGTTTTTCAGGCGTTGTCTTAGTTACTTTCTCGTTGCTGAGAGAAAATACCCAACACCCAGAGTTAAAGGGGGAAAGGTGTATTTGGCTTTCGGTCTGTAGAGGTTTCAGTTCCTAGTTGGCTGGCTCCGAGGCAGGCGGCAGGCAGACGAGCAGACGGGCGGAAGGCAGCGAGGCAAGCACAGGGGCCTACAAACCTCTTTCTGTCCCTTAAAGCTTATCCAGGCTGCCTGCCCTTAGGTAGCACTCCCAGCATCACACGCTCGATCCCAGCAGAACCGTGCCAGACCGATCAGCGGGCTACTTTAGTAATCACGCTTTAGATCCAGCCCCACCTGTGACTGCGTGAGGCTTTGGGGGCCTCCAGATACAGCCGCAGCAGGCGTCCTGCCGGTCTGCGTGCCGTCCAGTCCTCCACCCGTCTGCGTCCTCAGCCTGCACCTGGCGGGGCGGGGGGCTCTTTGGCGCTGCCGAGGGGACGCATTGCTGGGTCTCGCTCTCCTGTGTGTTCCCATAGAACTGCCTCATAAGCACCCGTCGGGACACTTCCAAGCGTGGTGAGCGCTCCACCGAGGACGCCAGGCTGAAGGGACCCAGTTTTAGTGTATTTGGCCTTAGCAGGCTTGCGGCGCGTTTCCCCCAAGACGCTCCCAGGCGCAGACTCACGGAGCTTCTCCACATCTGCCTTTGCGGTAACTGGGTTACAGTTCCTGGAAGTATCTTCTTGGTCAGCACTTAGGAGAAAGAGCCAGAAGACACATCAACAAACGGTATCAGACGTCTGTTGTCTAATCAGCTTTCTGAGCATGTGCAGGGCCAGATAGCGACAGTCCGGCGCTCAGACTTGCGCAGCGAAGGTTCAGTCTTCGTAATGAGGAACGTGGCCCTGCGCCTGGGTGCTTTCTAAATTGTCTAGACCGGCGGCTTCTTTTGTACGATCTTGGCCCCGAAAGGACGAGTTTCTCTCTGAATCGTGTAACCGTGTCAGCCGGAGCCCTTTCTGTAGCCGCAGCTCCTGCCTGGCTCCCTACCGCCCGCGGCGCCCCAGCTTCCTGCTCTGCGTCTGTGCAGCCCGCTCCCTCCCCCGGCTCCGGGAGGTGTCCTGGGTCCCACCCGTCCGCGTCTCCCGCCTCAGTCCCCGCGTGGCCCGGCCTTGTTAGGGCGAAGCCTGCCCGCTTGGTCCGCACCCTCTTCCATAGCCCCTCAGCCTTATTCTATTTGTCTTTGCAGGGCTGAGGGTGGGGAACCTGGGGCCTCAGGCCTCGCAGGCGGGTGCTCACCACGGAGCCGCACGGCCCCTTTCTGACATCTGTCACCAGCCTTCCAGGCAGGCCTAAGTGCACGGGTCGCCTCAGGTGCAAGCCGGCCCTCCATGACGGTGACCCCCTCTCCCTCAAAGCTCCTCCTTCCACACTCTCAGACGCTCTTAAAAACACCAAAGCAGGGCTGGGCTTTAGCTCGGCGGTTACAGTGCTCGCCTTGCAAGCACAAGGCCCTGAGTTCGATCCCCGGCACAAAAAACAAACCCAAACCCCTGAATCCTCTTTCTTGACTTGCCCTTTAAGTACAGTGAGGTTTTCTCCAGATTCTGTCTTAACTGTCCTGTAGTCAAAAATCTAAACACTCCTGCTGAAGGGGAGCCTGCAGAACCGAAAACTCGGGGTTACGGGAGCCTCGTGGGCTGCAGCAGCTGCGGGGCATCAGCACCAAGCTCACTGGCGCCCGGAGCCGGGAGTCTCTGATTGCTGGTTGCTTTTTATCACAAACAGAATTTGACTGTTACACGCAGTGAACTGAATTGAAAGGGTTCGTGTAAATATCCTATAATTCTTGCACGTTTGGGCTGTTCTCACAGTGCATGCTCGGTAGTTGTCAGAAAGTGTTAATCCACAGTCGCTCCGGTAGCTGTGTACTGCCGAGTCCACTGTCTCCCGGGAGACACTGGCCGTGGGGTCCCTGCGGACCAGCCCCGCTCAGCCTCCTCTCCCTGCCTGCCTCGCCGTCTCTCGTCACCCCTTGCTTCTGAGAGTGGGAGGAATATGGGAGGACCTCGAGGGCAGGACAGTCAGGGGAAGGTGACGACAGTATGATAGAAATGTGGGCACAGAAGTCCGGCCCCCTTGATCGAGGCAGCCGTGTGGGGAGCTTCTGCTCAGCTCGGACCTGTGCTTCTGAGTGGGGGGCTGGGTGGGCTGGAATGAGGTGTGCGTGCACGTCCTCTGAGGATGCTGGTTGCTGGACCTCCCCCGAGCTGAGCAGAGAACACACGGTGTGAGTTCGTGGTTCTGTGAAAGTTCCTCCGACAGGCTTAAAAATAGATTGTGTGTGTGTGTGTGCGCACGCGCATGCGAGCGTGCATGTTCGTGCACCTGCTTCTTTTTTCCAATGTATCTGTAACTACTTCAGTGGGAACTACTGATAGAGGAAGCGTACATTGCCAATCAGATGAATCCAGCGATTTCAGTCAGGGATTATTTTAATAATTCATTATTTAATGAGTTAGCTAGTTAGTTATGATTTACATTTCATTTTAGGCCACTTTGAAAGTACTTTCTCAAAAGAAAGGTGTTGAGCTGTGGTAGCCTCCTCCACTTGCAGATGAGAGCGTGGCGGTGCCGGGCTGTGAACAATGGTCATTCTCCGTGGAATGGGGCAGGGTGGGGGATGAGGCCTTCAGAACAGATGGGCCACCAGCTCTCCAGGGAGTGTGGCCTGAGTGTGGCCCTCCTTTGTGGAGGTGAGATCCTGGGTGTTGAAAATTTCATGAGGAACACATGAATGTACAATATTTGTTCTTACCTATCTCCTACATGGGCACCAAGTACAAGAGTTGAGAAACTAAAAAGCTAAAATGATAGAAATTAGTTAATAACACGAACAAATTTTAGTTCTCCACGGGAATGTAATCAGGGATTGAAATTTTGAACTTAAAAGGAAAATGTATTTGCTGCTGCTCTGCCATATTTGGGATTAGTAACCCCAACATATAAAGCATCCTTACAAAACAATGAGAAGAAGACAACCATCTAATACACAAATGGACAATGTGCATGAATACGCAGTTCGCAAAAGAAAATGTTCAAATTGATATCAACACCAATCTTATTACTGATTGTGAAAGTATAAGTTTAAATAAAAAGCTTTGAAAAGTAAAAACAGATTCATAAAATTCAGTTCAGTCAATCACAAGTATTGAATTTGGGGATGATTTTGATGTTGTCAGTCACGATTATGCATTTTCACATATTATGATGCAGCAGTTTTGCCTCTTGGAATTTACCCTAAAGCAACAATTAAACAACTGTTATTCAAAGATACGGGTAAAAGATGCTTATGACATTGTTATAGAAATATAAATTATCTATTAATCAGGAATTTACTTTCGTTAAATCGTGGAATACTGTGGATTGCGTGGAATACATGGAATGCACAGAGTACAGGAATATATAGACTACATGAATGTTAGAGTGATTGCGTGGCTGAATTTATTGACATGGAAAGAGTTATATACGTTATGAGCTAATTAAAGCAGGATTCAAAATCAGATGAGCCCTGTTTTCTGTGTATGAGTATGGAGGTAGGTATCTTGCTCTGCGTGTGTGTGTGTGTGTGTGTGTGTGTATACATCTGTGCAAAAATAAAATATCGTTTAGTAGTTTCCTGTTTATAATGATCCAGGTTATTTTACAAATGAGGAAAAACAAAAACTGTTCGTTTTTGAGAGCAGACTATTAAACGTCCTCCATGTCGGTTCATAAGACCAGTGAATCCAGACCTGTGTCATCTTTGACGTGGTCACCTGGCTTTAGATGAGATGATGAAAATTAAGACGTCACGGCATGTACTGATGATGGCTGAGTGGGATGAAGACCAGCGTGTGAGCTGGCTGACCCTCATCATGTGCCCACGAGGTCAGCATGTGGACATGCGTGACCTGCCCAGGGGAGGTGGGCAGTACAGAATGAGAGTTCTGGGGATGAGGGACAATGATGTTTACAAAACAATAAGTCATCTGATATGAGAACTGTTACTTAAGGGATAGTAAAGAAACGTGATTTTTTTCCTCTCTCTCTCTGTTACTCTGAATCCATTAATAACCGATCTCACTGGGGAAATGGACTTCGGAATTTTGCAGAAAATTAACCACTGAACCAAGATGCTAAAATTGCTCTCCTTGTGTGAGCGGTGCCCGGGAAGGCATCTCCTTCTGGGGTTAAGTACATTTTGCTAAAATTCAACACAAGATCATCTTAGTATTTGCAAACTAAAGTGTTATTAGTTCTCCTAGAATTTCACATCATTTGCAATTTTCGATGCAGGGTGAAATCTTGACTCCTTTTATTGGATATGAAAACTTTTTCCTTTCAGGAGTTAAAAATGATGCAAATGAAGCTTCTGGCAGAAAGTTTATACATGGGATGATTTCCTGACAGTTCAGTGTCTGGTTACTGATTTCTGTACCAGGTCACCTGGCAGCCCCTGCAGTGTACAAAAATACAAGGGGACAGTGCAAGATACTGCATGTGCATGTTTAAATTAAAAACACTTATTACACAGTGCCATCAAACCCTGAAACACTACCCCGTCTTCAAACACACCGATGCAATTGTCCTTGCCAATCCAGTGGAAAGGCAGCTCCTTAAGACATGAAGCTGTGTCCTCATCCACCTACTCACCAGATCTGGCACCGTGCAACTTCCAGCTCTTCCCCTATCAAGATGACCACAGAGGATGAGTGTTTTGAATCAGTTCAGGACATTGAGGCAGCCACGACAGTGCAACTAAAGACCTCAGGAAAGAGGACTACAGAGCCGCTGCAGAAAGTGGCCAGAACAATGGGATAAATGCATTCAAAGCTGGGGAAGTATTCCAAAGGGAATTATTGGCAGTGTGTCTTCTACTGTAATAATTTTTAAAAATTTAAACACATGCCTTATTTTTTATGACACTTCATACTTCTATTTTTATGGGAATATGCTGGAACAAACCAACTACTTTTGTGAATCATTAGTCATTTTCTGCTGGTTATTTTACAAAAGCAGAGACAGTTCCCAATCCGAGTGTCCCAGGGGCCAAGATGCCCTCGGTGGGAAGCTTCTCAGTTACTGAATGGACACCCGCGTGGACACCAGTCCCACCAGGGCATTTGGAAGCCTAAAGGGACCTAAACTCAGGTGGCTTTTTTGGTAGTTGAGATTGATTAATAAATGAACACATGGCAGACAAAACTAATCATTGGGAAACATGATGGTGAGTGACCAGTCACAACACAAAGACAGAGACTTACTTCTCTGATGATAGCATTTATGAAAAAGTGAAATTGCAACCTGGAAAGGACCTGTCAGGAGCTGTTCGTGTGATGTGAAGAGAAGAGAAAGACTGGGGAGCAGCTTGTCTGAGGACACACAGATGACCAGAGACAGAGCCGTTATGGGAATTTGAATGTCTGGTTCCAGTAACAAGCAAAGCCCTGTGCTTTAAACCACTGCTTCAGAAAAATTAGCAGAAATAAAAATACCCCCCGTCCCGTCACACACGCTGCGGATCTGTGCATGACCCCGGCCCGTGTGTGTTTGCACAGCTGCAGCTCCTGCTGTGCACACTGAGTGTGAGACGCAGCTCACTGTGCCACCACTGGTCCTGGGACAGAAGCCCACGTGGAGAGGGCGGGTGACAGATGACTTCAACTACACACACTCACATGCTTCTAAAATTAATGGTCTGACATATTGAACTTTGGGGAATAAAAATTTATTTTTAAATTTCATGTATGGGGGAGGACCCAAATGATGCAAAAGGAGAATAAGGGAAGGAAAATGCAGAAGGAAGGCAGCTTAGCCTGTTTCCTGTTGCTATAACTGACTGCCTGCGACCGGGTAGTTTACAAGACGTGGAGGTGTCTTTAGGTCCCAGTTCCAGAAGGCGGAAGTGTAAGAGCTTGGCGAGGGCCTCCTGCTGCGTCGTAGTGTGGTGGAGGGCGTCCTGCGGCAGGACAGGGCAGGCCACCTGCTCAGGCCTAGCGTCCTCTTCCTACAGAGCTATGAGGCCCACCCTGGTGATCCTGTTCCAGTGATGGCGAACCTTCTGGAGACGAGCGCCCACCTGCAACCTAAAACCCACTTATTTATCACAAAGTGCCAACACTGCAATTAAACCTGAGTGCTGAGGTTTTAGTTTAGAAAAAACAACTCATTCGTGAACATCTTTTGTCTTGAAAGAAAAGCAACATGTGAGCTGTAGGAATAGGGCCTATTCCGTCTGAATCACCTCCCAAGGGCCACCTCCAGGTGCCACCCACATCTGAGCTCGGAGTTCAGTCTGCAGTCCATGAACATGGAGAGGCTGCACCCCAACCCCAGGAGACAGGAGGCTGGGCCCACAAGGCACGCCGAGGTCAGAGCATGAGCGAGAAAGCCAAGAGCGGCGGCCTGCAGCCCCCCTCAGCCTTCTCACCTGCAAGGGGTGGAATTACAGCCCCAGTCTCGCAGACTGGCTGGACCATTACATCAGCTACCTCTGTGCAAGGTCAGCACCTCGGAGGCCTGAAGTGTAAGCTGCTTTTATCACTATGTCAATTTGGAGAAATATCCACTCTCTTGGTTTAAAATATGGTTAAATATGATTTAAAGTTCTTCGATCACAAAATTATTCTTGTCTTTCCTTCTACTGTGGTCCTGAACTCTGTTGTCTTGCGCTGTAGATTTCAGTTCAGTCAGTCAGATACTGGACTGCTGCAGCAGATTTAAAAGTGGAGAATCGTGATTCATTGTTTCTAACTACTTCACCTAAGATTGAAGAGGAAAAATCTCATATGAATTGTATCCACATTCTCGGGCTTGTATTTTCATTTTTATGGCCATTGCTGTCGTTTGCTTTTTCTAGAGAAATGCGGTGTTTTAGATGTCTCAGTAATGCACAGGTGTCCCCTGTGCGCGCGGGCCGCATCCAAGACCCCAGTGGATGCCTGGAATCCACCGGACAGCAGCACACATGCTGCGCGCCGTACTGTTCGCTCCTGCACATACCAACCAGTGAGAAAGCTTAATTTACACATTAGGTACAGTAAGAGTAATAACAGTGACTAGTAATAATAGAACAATTATAAAAACATAACAGTTATTTAAAACACACAAATCCTTTATTTCTGAAGTTTTCCATTTCCTGTTTTCAGACCGTGGTTGGCCGAGGGTGACTGAAGCTGTAGAAAGCAAAATGGCTGTAAATCTCACTGTAAGAGCATTTGTGCAGGGAGCTGCCGGCTCCTTTTGTCTTCCTAATATTTTCTCCGTGCCGGCCACTTGGCAGAGGAGGGTAATATCACCTCACCGGCAGAGCATGCTTAATGCTTTAAGAGAATTCCCCAGCAACCAAGCAGCGAGCTGGGGAAATCTGCTGGGTTCCAGAGGCTCTGGACGTGTCTGTTCCACTTACTGTGTGCTTCTTGTTCATCATGACTAAGTGCTCACAGAAGACACGAAAATCTAAGCCCCGAAGCACTTGAGGCGTAAGGCCAAGCACCGTATTCCAGCACATCCAGCCTCACTCGTAGCCTGCAAAGACAGTTAGGAAAGTACCAGCAGCAGAAAGTGATGAGCCCGTGGTGCCTGAGGGTCTGAGATCACTGATGAAAGCTGGTTTCTGGTGGCCAGAGGCAGCCAGCAGGACTGGGGAGCTCGCACTGGAGATGCCCAGACTGTCCTGCGTGCGCAGGTTCCTCTGCGGAAAATTAGGAAGACAGGCCACTTCTTTTTTTTCCTGGTGCCGGGGATCGAACTCAGAGCCTTGTGCTTGCCTGGCTAACCACTGAGCTGAATCCCCAGCCCCTACTTCTTCGTTCAATATCCGCGGCCACAGGTCCACTACTACAATAGAGCAAATTCCTTTTTTTTATAAAAGAATTTTTACCTTGATAGTAAATCCCATCTATCGAGAAAAAGATTTTCTTAAGACCTTTTAAAATCCAGGGAGCATACTGAGATCTGGGGAAACCAGTGGAAATACAGAACACCCGAAAAGATGCTTTATTTCTCCCTGGAAGCTGAGACTCCGAGAGCATGCTCCTGATTGGCCTCTCGGCTCACCGCTCCCATCCCACTCGGCCGCTGACCCCAGCTGGTGCCTGACATTTGGCAGAGGCCCGGAACCCTTCCCAGTGTGGCCGGGTGTGGCCTGTGGCCCTTGGACGCCCTGTGTTTCCACCTGGACACGGTCTTGACTGCTGGGACTTCATGGGCAAGATGACTGTCTTCCGTGAGCCCTGAGCCCAGATTCTTCCTCATCTCCGTGAGACTTGAAGCCGGGAGCTGTCCCTGCGGGGCTGCTCCCTGGGCGGGGGCCAGCGTGCCTGGGCGGGTAGCACAGTCTGTCTTTGCTCCCGCTCAGGGAAGATGCTGGAAGGCAGCTGGTCAGAGTGAAGCCAGCCAAACACTAAGCCTGGTTCTGCTTTAAATTTGTGTGTGTGATTCACATGTGAACTTTTGTTCTTTATTACTTTTAAAACTGCTTAAGACACTGCATCATGACCCTTTAGAAGAGCCCCAAACCTCGGGGTGAAACATCATCTTCAGTCCATGTCAGGGCCGGCTCGGGCGCCAGCGTCGCCTTCTGTGCGAGGCCGGGAGTCTCCGTGCTCCCTGGAGATAAAGCCTTGGGCGGAGTTCAGAAGAAAGAAACATAAGCACAGTTCAATTTGTTTTGACCTCGGAAAGGCGTAGAGTCACTTAGCTGCCTCTGCAGGCTCCAGGTGGTGCCCCCCTGCTGGCCGGCAGACTGTCTCCTGCAGAGAGCAGCAGTGACCCACGAGATCTGCTGTGGTTAGCAGCTAGCGCACGGTAGAGCTTGTGAATTTAGGGCAAGGCGGGTAGTTGTTTGCAGTAGTTATTGGAATCAAAGAATTTTGGCCATTAAATGTAGGGAGAATGTAAAACTGTATATTAGCACAAACTCTTAACTCCTGCATATGCAGAGATTTTATTTAAATGCTTTTTGATGAAAATTAGCACTTTTCTATATAGCAAGTACTGAGAAAATTATTACGTATCTATCACATGGAGGAGAAATATTACATGGATAAAATGTAGGCCAGTGATGGCGCATCTTTTGGAGACCAAATGTCTAAATCACAACCTGAAACCCACTTATTTATCGGAAAGTGCCGACACTGAAATTAAACTTGAATGCTGAGGTTTTAGTTTAGAAAAAACAACTCATACATTAACATCTTTGGTCTTAAAAGAAAAATGCACATGCCATTGGTTCGGCACCACTGACGTGGGCAATATTTTTTATACCCAGCTGTACATTCTTTTGGGATGTGTGTGTATTATTCTTCATGCGACTTGTAACAACATTCTTGTATTCTTCTGATTAAAAATAGTTTAAATTTTTACAAAAAGACACGTCAGTCCTGTGCTCTAACATTGGTAAGAGAAAGGCAGGACATGAGTTGGAACTTCAGAGGGTCATCTGGACGTCACTGTGAAATTAAAGCTGAATGTCAGAATGCCCAACTTATCATGTGCCTTTTCATTATTTTTAACAAGAGAGTTTTACAGGTCTGATTCTGCACTGGACACCCTTAGGTGTTTAGGGGGTGAGAGTATGGAAGCTTTTGGTTTTCTCTAACCTCATTTCCTTACTTTTGCCTGGGTCCCCTTCATGGAATCTAGAAAAGCTTATGCTATGGAAGGAGAAAGCAGAATGGTGGCCACCACAGTGGGTGGCAGGAGGGTGAGAGGGGCAGAGAGTGATCCCCAGGTATGAGGTTACAGTTTTATAGGAGAAATAGATTCTTATCACGTACTACATAGTAGCATGGCTATAATTAACAATAATTTATTGTATGTTTCAAAATAACTAGGAGAGAGGACTTATTCTCACCACAGGGAAGGGTTAAACATTTGAGGTGACGGATGCATTAATTACCCTGAGCAGATCATGACATAGTGTCTACATAAGAGACAGAAGCACCTTCGTGCTTGCAGGGAACTGATTCCATCTCTCCTTCTCTTACAGGCTCAACCTGGGAAAAGACATTTCGGCAGATTGGCTTCGAAAGGTAAGCAGGGGTTGGCATGACTCCACTTTTAGCTGCTTTGTCTTGTTTTATTTTGAGTAACTTTTGATTATAAGTCAACGGGCTTGCTGCCGCTGCTCCATGATGACCTTGGGTCTGGTGGCCTTCTGCCTCTCTGAGTCTCAAGGCCTTGTAGAGGTAGAACTTTATAAAATCCTTGCCTGCACTTGCAGCGGAAATAGAGATTCCATGAGCGATTTAGGTGAAAATGCTTCTTGGACTATGAAACAGTGTAAAATGTAAGTTGTATAATTAGAGAGTTACAAGGCTTGGACTTGATGATTTCTTATCTCTGCCTCATAAGCCATGTTAAGTTCTCTAGCAGGGAAGTTTCCCTCCTCTTGATTCTTCTTTTGTATTATGGAACGTGACAAACATATACAAAGCAATGAGAATAACAAAGTGAATGTCATGTATCCACCTCATGTATCAACAAGACTGAACAACATCCTCATTTCCCCTCAGTGAGGCCAGAGCACATTTCGGCAAAAAATGGGCATTTTCTGCCGCTTCCAGTGCCTTTTCCATTCCTAATACTACACCTCACAGGAAGTCCTTAGGATCCCTTAAGACCCAGTTGACATTTAAATTTCCTGATCATCTCAAAAATGTCATTTTTCATGGTCTGAATCAGTGTGCTACTCAGACCCACACAGCCCGCCTCATGGTTACATCCTTGAGCCCTTTGGGTAGGGTAAAGCAGTGCCCACCCCGCCGTTCCCAGCTATTTTGGCTGCCTTGAATCACTGACTTTGGAAGAAGCCAGGTCTGCTGTCTCCTGTGCTGGCTTTGTCTGTTTGTGATATTGTTTAATTTATTATTTTAACCCCAGTGTCATCTAAATTCAAGTGATTCCCCCTTGACCCTTTGCAAACAACTTCAGGGCAGCTTCCTGTGGGTTTGACACCCCCTACTGGAGTTGTAGGCTTGCCTGATGGCGCAGCCTGGAGTTGTCAGTCAGCCATGGGGCCCTTTCTTGGTGAGGAAGGATCTTTTGAAACCACAATCTAAGCAGTAGGGGTGCTCCTCAGTTCTGGGTGTCATTGTTTCTGGGCTGTGTTACTAGATGGAACCAGGAAATATACTTTTTATGAGAAATCCTGAATTCATAGAGTATTTCCAACTCCACTGTAGTCTTGCAAAGTTTTTAATTTCTCTGATGTTAGATTTTTATCTCTTTTTTCATGGAAAATCATGACCCTTAACAAAACTTACGTTTCGTTTTAGGTATGTATAATATTCTCAAAAGGATTTAATGTAACCACTCATAAAAAATGACTGGATGTAGTTTTAAAAATTTGCATTTGTCCAAATTTAATATTCCATTCAGGATGTATAATCAAAAGACCAAAAAGTGTAGTGATTTAAAATTGTTTTTCTTCTCTTTCTGTGATCATATCTCAGGTTTTATATATAATTTGGTTTAATTTCACCATATTTCCCTTCCGATTTACTTTTATTTTTTTGGTGCTGGGGATTTAACTCAGGGTCTTTTACTTGCTAGGCAAACACTCTACCACTTGAGCTAAATCCCCAACCCCCTCAGTTTGCTTTTGAAGATACAATATTTGCCTGACTCTGAGTCCACATCCTGTGATGAAATGTGTTCAGAGACATGCTGGTCTCTCCCGGTCCCACGTGCTTTGTGCCCTTCTGCAGTAATTGTGCTGCTTGCTTTGGGCACAACCTCCGGTGTTTGTCTCTGGAAGGGGAAGATGGCACTTGGGCGCCCCTTGGCGTGGCTCTGGGCCAGAGAACTCTGTGTTTGCTACACTTCTCTCCGTGGTGACTTCCCACCCGCCCTATCACCATGTCAGCAAGAACCCAGCATCCCTTTGGGGACCTTGCACACATCCAGGCTCTGCTCAGCATCAAGCCCACCCCTAGCTCGGGTCAGAGTCACCCGGGCTCCGGTGATGTAGGGGGCCTGGAGGCCCCCATGGGCGCCAGCTGTCTCTTCCCACCAGACCCTGGCTCCTGCGCAGGGTGACAGGTGAGGTTTCCCATCCTCACGTCACAGGCAGCATTAACTTTGTAACACCCCCGGTTTTATAGCCGAGATGCGCCAGTGGCCTGTGTGACATTCTCCAGGGAGTGGTGCTGTCTCACACCAGGGACGTCCTACTTGAGCTGTTCCACTGATGGGGGTTTTCTGCCTAACAGAAATCACTGATCTATTTTACCAGCGATCCAGTTAATATGTTGACAAAGAATTAAACCAGGTTAAACCAAGTCACCTGCCTACTTCCCCAACCCCAGTGGTCGCTGGAGGAGAAATGGGCCCAGGCCGCTGGCTTCACTTCCTTCTCCTGCTGGTGCTGTTGACCCACTCGGCCAGGACTGTGGAGGTGGGCGTCCGGCTGTGTCGTCTTTTAGGAAAATGCATGTCAAAATGAGTGACACTTGCATCTTTGCCAGATATCTCAGGAATGGTTTCCTGAGTGCATAGAGGTCAGTTCTTGTGGAATTTTGCTAAATTTTGCCAAGTCGCCCTCCACAGTTTCAACAATGTTCACTCCCACCCGCAGTACTTCAGAGCAAGCTGTCAGACTTTTGCAAGCCTGAGAGCTAAGAAACAGTGTCTCGGTGCCCTTTTAATTTGAGTGTATCTGGGCTGTTCTCCATCGTGGACAGATTGAGGTTCTTTGCTGTCCTCAAGCAAAGCGCTGTGGGTGAGAGCTGCTCTGAGATGGTCCAGGGTATGTGGGCGCGACAACAGGAACTACAGTGGACTCTGCTCCCCACTTGTGTTCCCGCGTGGTGACTGCTTGGGCACAGCTGCCCTGCGCCATCACTGTGTCGGAGCATCTCTAGTCCACACGACAGGCCCCTGGGCCAGGAGATAAACCTTTCAGGCTCTGCAGCCCGTACAGTCTCTCTTGCAACTTTTCAGTTTTGCTGTTGGAGCAGAAAGCAGCCAGAGATAGTGGATATGGCTGTATTCCAAGGAAACTCTATTTGTCAAAACAGGAAACTCAGGGCTTGGAGGCTGCTGCTGACTCCCACTGTAGACAGTGTCCCCCAGGGAAAAAGGCCGAAGGCAGCCAACTCGGCTACACAGAGGCACAGTGGCCACTCGGGTCCACTAGCTTCCTGAGACCAGGCTTTTTACACCTCGCCGCACAGAATTCTTGCATATCAGCTCTCAGTTCTGTGTATCTCTGTAGCTCTGGGGACACAGCCTCCAGTTGCAAGTCTTACTGACTGTTCTCGTTTTATGAGTATTTTGAATAAAGCCAGATAGTATGATACCTACTTAGAATGTTTCCCTGAAATTCCGAGTGTGTGCAGAGGTGAGGGAGTCCTCACAGCGCCCATCTAGAGGCCTGTGCACTGTCGCCTCGCCGTCCCGTCCAGAGCACAGCAGCAGGCTCACTGAGAGCACTTGGTGAGCACTGTGGTTCTTAGATGTGGTGAAATGCGGTCGTCGCCTGGCTCCTCACTTAGGGGCAGACAGAATTCTGTGCCTTGCATCAGGAGTCTTGAAATGTAGAGCAGATACTGATGCATCCGGTGACTGTACATTCACGGTTGTGAAGACTGGGACTGTAGGGCTGCTAAATAGGTCTTTGCTTTTTCCTTCCTCAAGTGTAATCTTTGCCTTAAAGAAAATTCCAGTGACATCTCAGATGAAGGCATCTTGCTCTTCAGAGCAGTCGTAGGCAACATGGATCTCTTCACTGTTGAGTCTTTCCTTGAAGCGCCCCGCTCTGTCTGGTGGTCACGTGACCGTGATTTAAAGCGATCACGTGAAAGGGAAAGAACCAGCCGAGTCAGATGAAGCTGCAAAGCCTTTTCCAAAGCCGGAAAGCAAAGGCGTCTTGTGTTGCTCTGCAACAGAAAGACGGACTCAGGCACCGCCTACCCGCCGTCCTTGGGGGCGCTCGATGGATGGTGGAGGACCCTCCTTCTCGTGAGATGCGCACAGCCGCTTCCTCTCCGGAAACCTTGCGGTTGTGTCCCTTGTCTCAGAGCGAGCACATGTTGGCCCAGTTATGCAGCAGAGCCCATGGCGGGAGGTCGGGGTCCCCTTGCACACAGTTGCGTCTCCCCTTTGGGGATGGCAGGGGTCTGTTTTAGGATTTCCCGAGCAGTACTGTACGGTGGGCACAGGCACTGTCCCCGTCACTGCCAGTGTGCTGGCCCGCTCCTGGGAAAACACCGTGATGTCTACACAGCACGGGTACACTCAGTTGTCTTGTTGTTGTTCTTGTGTTTTGGTTTCAGCTAGAAATCTCACCTTTCAGTGCAGATTTTCTAAGTTTTTGATTATAAACATCTCCAAACCCCAGCCCCTTATTGGTCTGTTATGGCCGTGCCGCGTTAGCACAGCTTGGTAAACTTAGGACCTGCTGAAGGTGGCTTTGCAACCGGAAGGAACAGACTTTGGGGGCTTCGAAGGGCAGACGTTCGTGTCCTGTCCCTGCAGGGTGTGATGCGGTGGCCACAGCTCTGTGCCAAGGAAGGGCCGTTGGCTGGCTTCAGCCCCCGGCACTCTCGTCTCTGGGGGACGCTTCCGAGTTTGCTCGGGCACCATAAACGTGCCCGCTGCAGTTGGTGTTTGTCACTAAAGCTCACGGTTCGCGGGCGCCGCCCTGCCGTGTGCCCAGGGAGGGATGGCGAGCAGGAACACAGAAACGGGGTGGGTGCCCCGCAGCACCTGCCCCGGAACCTCCAGATGAGGTCTGAACGTGGTTTTCTCTTTCTACAGCTGTACTTTTCCGCAAGAAAAATGCTCGAGCAGGTAATTAGGCTCAGGCACTGCGAGCTGCCCACGGGGAGGCCGGGCCCTGCCTCTGCGAATCTCACGGCTGCCTATTTAAAGAGAGCAGCCAGTTGCAGAGCTCGTGCCCCTTTCTGCTCAGGAAGCACCAAAGTGATTCTGAGGACGTGTGCACAGCCCCTCGGGTCCCGCCGTCGTTCACATCTCCGTGTGCGATTCTGCGTGACACCCTGCTGCGTGGCAGCAGGATGCACCGGCCCTTCCCAGAGCCTGTCGGTACAGAGGCGGCCCCCCGGCAGCTGTCGTGACGCACCGTGCTCCCAAAGCGGACTTAGCCCCGGAGGTGCAGCCCCATGTTCTCCTGTCTCGTGCCAGCTCTGCGGTGTCTGCAGAGAGCTGTCCCTCGCGGGAGTCTCAGGCGTGACTCCCTGGCAGACCCTTTCCTGCCCCGTCTCACGGCTCCCCGGGCCCCAGCTCTTCTGATGCTGTCCACACCCTTCTGCCACGGCCCTGCACATACTGCGCGGATGCCTTCCTCATGGGTGTCCACACCTGTGAGGCTGTGGGTGAGCTGGGGGCGTCCTGGTAGGAAGGCGCCCAGCACACAGTCTCAGGGCACCTCCAAGCTCTGGCTCCTGCAAAAGTCGGTCGGGAGAGAGAGGCCCACGTGTTTCCACCCTGCCACAGCAGCTGTGGGTTGCTGAGTTGGGTGAGAGGAGTGGGCGACAGGACCCAGAGCTCCGTGGCCGATGCTGGGAGGCTCCCGGCGGCTCCTCTCACAGGGGAGAAGTTAGGCCAAGGGCAGAACGTTGAGAACCTGAATCCATCTCCGCCGACCGTGGACAGGCTTGGCGAAGTCATCCGTTCACCGTGTGCTGTGGATCGCGTGTGCCCAAAGGCTGTGTGTTTGCAGTGTGGTTCCTGGGATGCCGCACTGGGAGGCGGTGACGCTCTTAGGGGTGGCCGGGGAGCAGGTCTTCTGGTCATCGAGATGCCACCTTCGGAAAGGATGAAGGGAGAGCGTTCTGCAGATGCTGAGCTCAGCCCTGTGTCTCTCTGTGTCCTGGTTGAGATCTCGTCACGCACCCGCCAGGTACCCACCACGCCACCCACCTCCACAACGCTGTCCGCCATTCAGCCTCGCCAGAGGCCAGCGGGCCACCAGCCTCGGATCCTGAGCCTCCACGGTGTGAGCCAGCAGACCTCCTTGTTTGTCTTCAAGAGGCGCCTGTCTTGGGGAGTTGGTCACAGCTTTTCCTCAGTCCCGGATTTGTAGGGACTGGAGAGTGGGGCCCTGAATGCCATCATCAGCCTGTTCTCTGGCTCTAGGTCAGGGTGGGTAGCAGTAGTCAGAAATAACTCTGTTCTCCACTCTGAAATAGATGTGACTCTGTCTTTTCCTCTTGAGGGCCCCTCGTATGTTTGTGTGTGTGTGTAACAAAAGTAGACAGCTGACATTAGTAGGCTACTGAGAATTTTACCCAGGACGCTGGCCTCCAGCTGGGAAAGTGATTAGCTTGACCTTCTTCACTTAGGCAGTGACGTCAGCTGGCGAGTGTCTGGTAGAGAGATCTACTTTTCTTCTAGGAAAAATGTAATCCTTGATTGAGGCTTCTTGTCTTTCTTTCAAACCATGTCTGAAAGAAAATGTCTTCTGATTCGTCATCTGCATCTTTGTTGAGTCGGGTCATTGTGGTACTATAAACTGACTGTGTTAATGAAGAGCAAGGGGCAGGTCTAGAGAGAAAGGCGGCCTCTTGCATACAGACTTGACTTCTCACGTGGTTTCCTTGGCGCCTCCTTCAACGTAGAATTAGAGGAATCAGCACGAACGTTTGGGTTTCCTTAGTGGCGTGCACAGGTGGTCTGCATAACATCCTCAGAGCCGTCAGCCTGGAGCCAGCCTCGAGGTGTGTAGGCGACAGGAAACCTGTGCCATGGGCGGGGAGGGAGGGAGGACCTGGGAGTTGAGGCTGCGAGCTGGAGCGTGTTGTCGAGTCATTAATACACGAATACTTGCAAGCTCGTACCGCGAGACTGAAATGAGTTCTTTCCTAGCTTGACGCACCTTACTGGGGATACTGCTGCTCAGAGCAGGCCGCGGCACCCTGAGGGCGGATGCTGCCGGGATCCTGGGAGGTCATCTTAGGTGGATGGTGGACACGAGTCCTTCCTGACTGTTGCTGACCTGGTCTACTTCTACACACACATGTGCGCACGCACACACACGCCCCTTCCTAAATGCACGTGTGTTACTGTTTGTGTCTAGATGTCCCCCCAAAGCCTCATGTGGTAAGAGGTAGCTGGATCTAGAGTGTGTGATTACTAAATTAATCCACTGATCAGTTTGGCATGGTCCTGCTGGGATCAAGGATGCGAGACTAAGATTAAGGGTATTAGGGATTAAGGGTGGGAGTACTGCCCACCCTAAAGCCAGGTAGCCTGGATAAAATAGAAGATACAGGAAGAAGCTGGTTAGCCCCCTTGCTTGTATTCCTTGCTTACCTTGCTGACTTCTGTCTGTCTGCCATGGCACCCTGCTCAGACCCAGCTGACTGTGGACTGACACCTCTACAAACTGTGAGCTATATAAACCTTTCTTCCCCTAACTTTGGGTGTTGGGTATTTTGTCCCAGCAACGAGAGAAAAGTAACTAAGATAACGTGCTACTTGAAAGAGCAGACAGAAAGAGCCGGTACTGGGCATCTTCCCGAGCCCAGTAGTTGTACAATTCCACATTGCAGGCAGCATGCAAAGGGAGATCCAGGGAGCTTCCATGACTTCTGCGCGTGCAAGCCCACACACGGGTCTTTCTGACAGTGACATCTGTGCCCGTATTCCACAGCCCGGGAGGGTCATCTTGTCCTCAGGTGTGTCTTGGGCCAGCACCGTAGTGTTGCCTTTGTGCTGCCCCGTGTCCCCCACACCCCTCCTTCCCTGCCTGTCCGTCGCGCCCTTCCACGCTCGGGGGTCCCAGAGTGTGGTCTGGCAGGACGCCAGCTGCGCCTGTCGGCTGCTCCTGTGTGAGATGCAGGCATTGCCTTGCCCTTGCTGCCCCCGGCCTGGCAACCACACCGTCGGCCTCCTGGGGAGAATTTCTCTCCGTGGCCCCAGGAATGCCCTTCTATCTGAGCTCATCCTCTACAGCCCTGTAAGCCTGGCTGGCCTGCCCCTCCTTGGGAATGGTGCAGCACTTTCCCTAGTCTTACTCCAATTCTTCCTCATCCCATTCCTCCTAGGAGGAAAACTAAACTGTTTTTACTGAAACACAGCTATAACCCAATCTCTCCCCTACCTACTGAGCTAATTCAGCCTCCAACCTAATATTCAAGATCTTCCCCACCGCATTCCCAGTCAGAAGTTCTCTCACTAGTTCCTCGGCACATTCTCGAAACCTTTCTGTCTGATTTCACACATGGACATTATGTTCACTAAAACTACACTTTTACTAGGTACATTTTTCCCTTGGGCAAAACTCTGAACTTTCATAAAGCAGGTGGGGGTGCAGCACGAAGGCGAAGTATTTACAGTGTCTTAGCGAAGTGGTGGCAAGGTAAACATCTGTTGTTGTGAATTCCTTAGACAGTTTGTAAGCCAGAATTTTACATCGAGGTTTTTCATCTACACAACTGAGAAGGACTTACAGAGTTTGGATCAGCCTCTCTGCGCTCATTCATGGTAGAGAAAGTCTTTATGTGTTTTTATGAAGACTGAGTAAAATCTAAATCATTTTATTACGTAATGAGTTGTTATTTCAAAAGGATCGTATGAAAGAGTTACAATTAGTTGATATGCAGGTTGTGTTTTCCTCTCAGCCCAAGAGTTTAATTTCAGAAGTTACCCTTGTGCATTTAAAAGGGTGTTTAAAGTTAGTAATACCAGAGAATCCATGACTATTATTTCACCAGCAAACACGTCAACAGTCCTGGCTTTATGAGGAGGCAGTGACACATTTAATGTGTTTATTTTTTCGCCCAGGGGTCTTAGGATTTGGGGATCAGTACAGGCTAAACACCCTTTCTTAAAATGGGTGGACCCAAGCGTTTCAGATGCCAGCATTTTTCAATTTCGGAGTGTCTGCATACAGGTAATGAGAAATCTTGGGGATGGGACTCAAGCCTAAAGGTAATATTCACCTGCATTCCCTGTATACATAGCCGGAAGGTAGTTATTGTTGATTATTATACGGCGTTTTTAGTAATCTCATGCATGGAAAAGTTTCCTGGTGTGGGTTTTCCACTGTATCATCATGCCAGTGCTCAAAATGTTTCAGATTTTGGAGCCATCTTGGATTTGGGATTTTTGCATCAGGACACCCCCTCGTCCTGAGGGCCCGGGAGGCTGCTGTGAGTTAGGAGCTGCTGGCCTCATCCTAAGGGCTTGAGAGACAGTTTTTCCGCAGAGTTAGTGGACGGCCAGGCCAGAGGAGCTCGGAGCTCAGGGCACTCCACCCCCGTGTGCGCAGTGCAGGGACAGAGCGAGCGGGCAGGAACCTGGGCCCTCAGGGGAAGGGGCAGCGGGCACAGCACCCACCCAGCACCCAGGGACCTCGTCCTGGAACTCAGTGCGCGAGCAGTGAGCAGCAGAGCGGGGTCTGTACAGGGAGCAAATGGGAATCTCATAGCACGAGCAGGTGAAACATTGAGTTAGAGAAGTTAGGGGCCTCCGAGGACACTCTGGTTGGCCTGAGCCAGATGTTGCTTATCGATCTGCTTGCCATAAACAGAGAGAAAACTGTTTGCACGGGGCCATCATGACAAATGTTTGGGTTTGAAAACTTCTCTGCACTCTGCTCTGACCAGTTAAATGTATTTATTTGGAAATCCGCACAGATAATCAAATTCCGTGCTGGACCGAGTGCAGCTCCGGAGGGTTTGCTGGCCGTCTGCATTAGGGCCGTAACGGATGGAAACTGGCGGCGGCGGAGCAGACCTCTGCTCTCTCGGCTCTGAAGCCGAAGGCCGCGGCTTCGCCCCGGGGACGCTTGGTCAGGGCACTTCCAGAAGCAGTGCTGGACTTCTCCAGGAAGGGTGGCGCTGTCACACTAAGGCTGCTGGGTGTGACCCCCCACGGTCACTGTGCTCTGCGGTCTGGGTGGTGTGGCCTCGACACCGACCTGAGCTACTTTTTAGGAAAGAGAGAAAAGCAAAAACAGTCGCAGCAAAACCAAAGTTGTCCGTTGCTGCGTGGCGTGTGGTAGAGATAGACCCCGTGGGTCAAGGGGACCACATGCTTCTGGTGCGTGACGCTGGGCTTTGTTGTTGCTCCGCTCGTCCTCCTCAGTGGGCCACACTAACCGGCCAGCCGCACGCCTGTTCCGAGCAGCACCGTCCCCAGCCCGCCGTCCGTCCTGCTGGCCCTGTCCTCACCAGGTCCGACTTCCACTGCCGCTCCTGCGGGAGGGAACAGGGCCTGAGGCATGAGCATGAGGACGCACGGCCCCGAGATGTCGCGGGACAGACACCTGTTTCCACAGGGGCCTCTTCCCTGTATGGTGTGAAAGGCCTGAAGGCATCTGTGCTGCAAGCGGTCGCAGCGCCGGTGCCCAAGGGCACCACGAGGGTTTGTAGGGAAGCGCATTAGTCACACGTGGAAACGAGAAATTCCTTACAGCTCACGGACCTCGCGTCCTGTTCTGTCCCTCGCTCTCAAACCGGCATGAGGCACTCAGCCTCGGTGTGGACACCTCGCTCGGATGCCCGGAAGCCAAGTCCGAGAAGCTCCCGGGCTGGACTGGAAGCCGGCGCACTGTGAATCGCACAGGGAGGGGACAGTGTGGCCGTGACGGCCGTGGGGACAGAGCGACTGGACTGGCCTGCCGGACTACTCAGAGATCTGGCCGCTGCAGCGGGAGGCTGAGTCCTGCAAGTAGGACGGAAACCGCGCTGTGGGTCCTGTTGAGCGGAAACAGCCAGGCTCAGAAAGAGGCGTCGCACATTCTCACTGCTGTGCAGAGTCCAGAGAAGATGCCAGGAAAGAAGAAGGGCTCTTCATAGACAAGAGGCAGGGCTGTGGTCAGAATGTTTGTTTGTTTTGTTTTTGTTTTTTGTGGTGCCGGGGATCGAACTCAGGCCCTTGTGCTTGCAAGGCAAGCACTCTAATCACTGAGCTAAATCCCCAGCCAGAATGTGCAATCTGCGTTGAGCCACCCCCCAGTCAGTGAGTCCAGGCGAACGTGACCAGAGTATATTCCGCGAGTGCACGGAGTGGCCGAGACGAAACCCGCTCATCCGTGTGAGCAGTCGGCACTAAGAGAGAAAGATAAGGGACAAGCAGGCAGCAGCCATGAAAAAGAAACGCGCTGCTCAAGTAGGCAGGCATCAGATCACGATGGCCGCAGCTTGTGTCTTTTGTTTATTCATGAAAATAACAAATCTGCTCAGGAGAAAGTCTCTCAAGAACCCAGCCAACATCCCATAAATCAATGACTTCGTAATAGGTCTTGAACTATGAAAACAGAATTTCCCAGAATTTCAAGCGGGGGATCTGCAGGAGAAATCATTTCCTCCGCACCCAGCACTGTTCACTTCATCCTCGTCATCAACCCTTCCTGTTGGGAAAGCCCCAGAAGGGCAGGACGAGCTTCTGTCGAGACGGCACAGCCAGCGTGGCTCGGACTTCCGGCCTGTGTTTCATCCCAGCGCTGAGCCGTCACGGGGGGCCTGCCTTTCCCGCGTGCAGACGGGCCCTGTGGAATTTCCCCGCTGACCGGGCGCTGGGTCTGGGCCACCGCCGTTCACTCCGTGTGCACAGCGCTCCGTTTGCTTTTCTCAGGTCCGCTTTGCTGCTCTTCTCTGCAGTTCTGCAGATGCTGCCCTGGCTGTCCCCTCCTGCCCCTCCTGCCCCTCCCCGGTCCTGTCCTTCCCTGTCTTCTTGCCCCTTCCTCCTCCTCCACCTGCTCCTCTCTCTCCTTCTCTACATCCTCTTCTCCCTCCTCCTCCTCCACCTTTCCTCCTCCCCTTCCTGCCCCTTCCTGTTCCTCTGTCTTTCTGGCAAGCTCAGGTATCACGCCTCCTCTTTAAGTGTGACAGGTGCATGCAGTCTCGTGGGCCCCACCGCAGTCAGGGCAGCGTGTTTTCTTCCTCCGCTGTCTCCTGTGTCTTTCCAAGCCACCGCCGGCCGCTGGCGCCATCCCTGCGTCTGCAGCCTTGTGGGTCCTGGCCTGCTCTGGCCTCTGACTCAGCACGGAGCTCTTGGCCCCATCCGTGGGTCGTGGCATCCACAGGGGCCGCTCGGTGTCCCCCTGAAGACCCGTGACGCTTGGCAGGCCGTGGGGTCACTCGAGGCTCGGGGTGGCACGTGTCTGGATGTGACACTTCTGCCCCTCACGCTCAGGGGCTCTGGGGCTCTCGCGCTGCAGCCACTGCCGGCCAGTCCCACTCTGCCCCGAGTGCTTGTTGAATGCACTCTTCAAAACCAGCCCTGTTTAAACTGGGTGCAGACTCTATTGAAACTTTCCTGTGGCATTTCTATTAGCAGCATATGCTGTCGTGCTATAATTTGTGCTTTATGAATTTTTATTTCCGTTGCTTAGATTTATTTAGCTTACACCTTTTTATGTTATTTATTTATTTATTTTACCTTTTTATTTTTAACCGGCACCTAATTATACAAACATATGGGGTAAGACGTGATGTTTGAATTCATGTGCACATCTCATAATTACCAAATCAGGGGTCCCATCATCTTAAACATTGGTCACTTTGTATGGAAATGCTCACAGTCCCCCCCAGCTGTTCTGAAATACACCGTTCATTATTGAGCAGTCTCGTCACGAATGTGCAACAGGATGCCAGAAGGTACTCCTCTTGTCTAGCCTGACTTAACACCCATGCCGATCCAGCCCCAGGTAAAGCAATCTCTTCTCTCTGCTTGCCTGGGGCCACTTGTAGATTCTGCACATCAAGGAGATTGTTTGGTATCTGTCTGTGCCTGGTTTACTCCACATAACGTCCTCTAGATTCATTCATGTTGCTTCGAGTGACAGATTTCATTCTTCTTTGTGGCTGAATAATACTCCAGCAGACCACATTTCCTTTGTCCGCCCGTCAATGATCGACCCTTAGGCTGATTTTTCACCTCGACCACTGTGCATTGTGCTGCACTGACAGGTGCGGGGTCTCTTCTGCACCTTGATTTCATTCTCTTTGGATATAAACCTGGAAGTGGAGAGCTGGTGTTATGAACATTTAGAAGCATCCACCCCATTTATATTTACTTACTGATTTTAATGGTTACTTTAGGTTTCTCATGGGAACCAAAGCACAGTATAGTTAACATTTCAAGCTATATAAAGTTATTGTACACAGAAAACAGTGAGCATTGCATTAAAATTTTTTTAAAGAAAAATATTATTACGATTAGCGAACAACCCGAGTAGAACATGTTACCAACCTTAAAGACATCTTTACTCTTATCTTACCAACCAATTCAAATTAGCTCATTGATAAGACATGGAACAGAAGACGTTTGGGCTGATCACATGAGTGTCCACTTATCTGTCAGTTGATCCCAGAGAAGTTCTGTGAACACACATTAACCCAAATCATACAACCTTTATGTTATCAAACCTTAAGTTTCTTATTTGCAAGTCTTTTGTAAACCTTGAGCCCAGCAAGGAGTTTTAAGTGAGTTTGGGACCCTCGGATATCTTTATAACTGTTGTTTTTGTGGAAACCCTAACAGAGTCAGAAGTCTGTAATGGCAAAAAGAAATTAGATATGAGATAAAAAAAATCTACAGAGAGCAATTGCAGCCCGTTAGCCAGTTATTAAAAGCAGATTTGCAGGCAGACAAGAAAACACATAACACACATAAAACAATTACAGTGAATCAGTGCACTTTTAGATGCCTTGATCACTCCAGATTTCCTTAGTTTTAGGTTTGTAACTATAAATAGACTAATCAGTTAGAATTCTCCCTGGGGGGTATCAATTAGCACCTCCTTTCTTATGTAAATTACAGCAGTATTTTCTTTAATTCTCTGAGCTACTATGAGAATTTTGTTCTTTTTTTAAATTTATTTTTATTTATTTTTTAAATATCTTTTTTTTTTTTTGAGAATTTTGTTCTTAACACCACAGACTCAAAACCAGTAAGAGTCAGAAAGGGGAGAGAAGACTTGCACATGGGGTCTTTGTTTATTTCCCTCCTGATTATAAAACCAAGTTTGAGGCTGTGCCATTTTACTCTTTAAATTATATTTAGAGCAATATAGAGAAAAATCTACTTTTTTAAGTCTCCATTTTATAAGGGTCCCAGGTTTGTAAAATAAAACTCAAAGGCAACATTTCAGGGATAGACATTGAGCTACCATAATTAGTAAAGTGCATCTTAAAATTTCCCTGGTCTGTGTTTGAACATGGGAGAAGAAGAAAAGGCGCGAATCTTTCTGGGTCCTCTGCTCAGGGTCAGGGCGTGGCTGCCCTTCCAGTGGACATCGCCGTCCCACCTTCCCTGGATCAGGGCCGCCCGAACAGCCGCTCACACTAGCGTTCCCAGGGTCGTGCCGAGGCCCCCCTGCTTCCCAGGGTTATGCTGCGTGTGTGACCCGCCAGAACTCGGGTCAGACTGTATGCACAGCCGCCCCAACCTTCCGCCCTGAGCAGTCCAGGCATCCCTGCCAGCCGTGCGGAAGTTGGTCCCGGGGTCAGGGGACAGTCCCCTTGCCCTGGCACACGGCTGCAGGCATCGCGCCCTCCAGAGCAGGCAAGACTGTCCCGACCAGCGGGACAACAACGGGGGCCGAGGAGACCACCTAGAAGAATGAGAAGGGACAAGGAGCGCGAAAAATGGAGGCAAGACAAGGATTCTGATCAAGCCTCAAAATTTTTATTGCTGTAGCCGGATATATATAGTTAGGGCAAGCAGGGCAGGGCTGAATACGTCATAGGGTGGCTAGGTGCTGATTGATT